>JBAMBO010003808.1:0-39411 GCA_037044535.1 Lordiphosa magnipectinata
GTTTATTAGTGTAGTCAATTATGTAATCGAGGTTTCCCACCCTAACTGCTTTTCCATGATATAAAATTACTCTCAAAACGCTACGTACCACTATGTTTACGTGAAGGATTTATCACTTAGATCGAATATAACGTACGAAACTCAGAAAATGTTCATATGTAACAGACAGAAGAAAGAATCTGCAATCAATATTCTATATCAGCCAAGTCGATATAGCCATGTCCTTCTGTCTGTCCATATCACATACTGATCTCCGAAATGGTAAGAGCTGCAGACATCAAACGAAGGCTTCGTCGAGCGTTATCAATGTTTGAAAAACTCAAAATATTCTTAAGAATCCACCAACAATCCATCATTCCCCATTCTTGAATGTTTTTCTTGTATATTTTTTTTAATAACTTTACAATTTTTGCGTTTAACAGAGAAAAACACTTAAAAATTAAAGGTCAACGGATGCACCGCAAAGTAACCTTTGCTCTTGTTCAGCTGATTGGACAGACGCAGCAAATTGTTGTCATTGTTGACAAAATTCCCATCGTAAATTGCCGTGCATAGAGTCTTCACCTGATCTCTGCCCTGATTGCAAATGGCCGTAGCTGTTAGCATTTCATGATCCGCCAAAGGCAGACCAATGCAATAGGAACGCGAGGCACGCGACGCACTGGCCCACATGGCATAGATAATCGACGAGACTTCGGCCAAACGTTGCATCTCATTTTGACGCTCGACCACCGCGTTGCCATGACGCGTAAACATAAGATCCACGGCCATATGAAGACGAGACACCGAATGTTCAATGCATTGGGCAGCCGGATCTAACGAGGGATGCACATGCTCGGACAATTGCATTTTTGTCTTGGGATTCTCAATGCTGGCCGTGTTAAGGAATTTGCCAAATATATGACCGGGATGAAAGAGTGGATTCCGTGATTTGCGAACTCCGGCATTCAAGGCTTGCTGGAGGAGGCATTTAAAAAAGTGAGCTAAAGCAAGTTTCACTTCAATTCCAACTTACCCCCGCATGTTGCAGTCCAGTTAAAGCTATAAACATGCTCAGCGTGTCCAGGGATTCGCCCTGTGTATACAATTGGGCTGCATCTCGCAGTCCCAGCTCAGCTGGTTGACCCTCATGCAGACTCTTGGGTCCAATAAGGCCCAGATTTTGTGAGGCAATGGCAAAGAGTTGCTTCAGTGTGTAATATTTGGTAATGGCACTTTCCAAGGTCACATCCTGACCCCGGAACTCATCAAGGAGGCCGGCGGTAAGATAGAGCATGCTCTCCATGGCATACACCGAGCACATGGCACTCGACAAATGAATGCGAGTCAGCTCCAGATCTCTGTCAATGCATAAATATCAAAAGCCAATGCTTGGGAAATCTTACAAAATCAACTCACTTGAGTTGGACTCCACATTGGGTGGTGTCCACACTGTACTGGGTGAGTTCGTGGATCAAACGTTTGGCCAGGGACACACCAACCAGGCTGTTGCGCAGACGAGAGGCTCGCACCAATTGTTCCGAGTAGCGATTGCCATCATGCACAAGTCCCACAATATGCTCCTCCTTCAGCTGAACATTGTCAAAGTGTACACGCCGCATCTGAGTATCGCGACAACCAAAAGTGGGATGCTGCTCACCCAGACTAACGCCCGGCTGCTGGGATTCCACTAGAAAAATGGTGGTGCTACGTCCCAAGGCACTGGAAACATTCGGCTGCCGTGTCTGGGCCAGCACCAAAAACAGTTGATTTTCTCCTGGAGTGCACACCACAAAGGCCTTCTCACCGTTCAACAACCAGCAATTGGTTTCACTTGCATAGGTGGCCTGGGTATTAAAGTAATCCTCCTCGGGTGCAGTATACTCATAGATGGCCTCGGTACCAATTAGTTGACCGAGCGCCAAAGCGGGTAGATAACGCTGCTGCTGCTGCTCGGTGCCTATGTCACGTATCAAGTCCACAACCACACGATGAGCCTGCAGTCGGAGAGCCAGACTAGTCTGTACGGAGTCGGGCTCACTGGCCAAGAGGCTGGCACTCCAGCCATAACCCTTGCCTTCATAAATCGTGGGCACATTTAAACCATATAGACCCAGCTGTCTGATGTGGTCCGACGAGTGTTCCTTGGGCAGCTCCTCGAAATAGTTTCTCACTGGGAGCAAAGCATGCTGCAAAGTGGACATTTCCTCGCGTGATATAACCTCTGGATAGGCCAACAGCTCTTTATCCACAGCGCCAATAAAAAAGTTCTTCACCAGAGGTTCACGTGCAGCCAATTGGTGTGGTTGTTGTGGCTGTGTTTCCTCCATACCAGCCGGCTTTTCTTGGGAGGCGACATTTTCTTGATGGGAATTGAGTGGGGAGCTGGTTACTTTGGTGCTCTGGCCACGTATCAACACATATTTGACGGGTTTGTGGTGATTAAATAGGCACAGAGATCGGGAAATGAAATGGGAACGCATCGTCTGGAAAATTGGGTAACTATGGTTAACAGTAAATTAACAGCTGCATTAACAGAATTTAAACAGCTGCAAAGCTAATCGATTTATTGCCTATCGATAGTCGATTAGGGCGGACTTAAAAGGGCTCTGTTAATTAACAGCTGCTAAGCGTTTAACAGCACATATTAAGGTCACTCTGGAAATTGTAAGTTGAACTCTGGCGCCAAACTTGAATTGCCTGATGACAAGAAGAAAATTTCTCGTGTTTATTTACTTTAATTTTACAAAGTGAACAAACGAACGTCGGCTGCCATTGTTAGAGATAAACTGTATTAATATCCGTGTGTGTGAGTGTGCTGGTCCCTCTTAAATGACAACCATCGGGTAATTCCAAACTTTAAACATAAATTCATGGGTAATTTCAAACTCTAAACTTAATTTTATGGGTAATTTCAAACTTTAAACATAAATTCATCAGTAATTCCAAACTCTAAACTCAATTTTATGGGTAATTCCAAACTCTAAACTCAATTTCATGGGTAATTTCAGGTTTTAAACATAAATTCATGGGTAATTCCAAACTCTAAACTCAATTTTATGGGTAATTCCAAACTCTAGACTCAAATTCACGGGTAATTCCAAACTTAAAACATAATTTCATGGGTAATTCCAAACTTCAAACTAAATTTCATGGGTAATTCCAAAGTCTAAAAAAATGGGTACAAATACAAATGTCAAAATTTTAATTTAAACTTAATTTTAATTTAATTAAAAATATCGTTGAAAATAAGTTTGGAGTTTAAATAGTTTATAAGTTAAAAAGATAATTTTTTATGTAAAATTTATGCTTTTGAGCTCGATTTTAACTTTTGAATTCGATTTTAGCTTTCGTCTATCGGATACTTATCAGTATCGAAACTGTCTATCGATCGCTCAGAAATTTTATCGACCGATCTGGCTCGATCTAGCGAGAAAGAAAGTAAGCTTGCTTGCTGAGTGCTGGTTTTTTTGGCCAGAGATGAAGTTCGATCATACTTGGTTGGAGATGGAACTGCATTGGTACCGCCAAAAACACTCCGAAATTTAAAATCGCCACCACCAAGGCCACAATAGCCAGCAACCTGTTGGGGAAATCTCCGCTTCGACATTTGACATTTGTTTTTTTTTGACATTTGTGATTAGTGGGCTTCGCTGGAAGCAGGTGGGTGGGCGCGGAGGGCTTAGAATTCCAATTCAAGCTATTCATTTTATCGCCTATCGATAATCGACTAAGCGAGCATAACAGCACATCACATTTGCAATCACAAATTGAACGCCAGAGGTCGCTAGTAAAATTCAAATCTGTTTGTAGAGCGCCCATTTTTGAATTCTTGAGTCAACCCTTAAATTGAACCCCAAATAATTTTCAATTTTAGTTATCTTTTGTTGAATTTGAAAACACAAAACCCTTTATTGAATCAATTTTGTTGTTGTTTTTGATTTGTATATTGGTGTTATTGTTTGGTTTAATACATACACATTTAATTGCTATTGACAGCGCACATTAAGCTCTCTACTTAAAAAGGGAGAAAACACAGAAATAAACAAGGAAATTCAGAACAATTGTTGTTTGTATTTATTGTTTGTCTACACTTTCACTTTTTGTTTTTGTTTTGTTTTGTTTTGTTTGCCTTGTTGGTTTTATGTCATACCACCTAGATTCAAAAGTTAAAGTTATACATAGTTTTGTTTTCAGGTATCAATGGAAATTAGATTGTGTGTGTGTTGTGTGTTTTGTGTAGTTTTGCATATTTTTCTTTTTGCTTTTCTTATCTTGAAGTACAGTTTTGTGCTTGAAATGTGGCGTGCAGCTCATAGCATTTCGAAGCACTTATTGCTGAAGAAAACTTATTGCGAGAAAAAAGATTGTAAACAAAAAATTGTTAATATGTATTTTAACTAAAATCCTATTAGAAATACCTCATGCAGCTCAAAATCGTATCACAGGCACGCTTAATAAACACTCTCGAAACTCAAAAATCATAAAATCGGTTACTTTGAAAACTTGCACTCAAACGGAACAAAAATTGGTTTGGGACTTTTCACACAAACTGGAATTCACACTCACACACACATATATGTTGCGTATTGCATAATTAGTATTGCTTCCTCCGAAAATGGACCCCCAGAATGTTGTACAGCTGTTGTACACATGATGATATACCTCGAATACATCGAAATCTTCAATTTCATAAACATTTATCATAATGTTTTCTCTTTTGTTTTTCACACACTTCAAATTCAAACTAAATCAAACTAATAAAGCAAATCATTTTCACACAGGAATTTGTTTCGACTCCTGCACTTCAATTGAATTGTGAACCAAAGAGCAGCCGCTGATATTTGGGATATTGCTGCCAGAGTTGCCAACGTTGCCAGCGCAAGTGTAGGCGCTTCCACAGCCGGCGGAACAAATGATAGGTGCCACCCAGGGCGCTTAGTAACTACTAAATCTTGCTGGCGCTCTCCTGCCGGGAACTGTAGCGCGGCTCCTGGGGTGATAGGGTGTCGGTGATTAGCTCGTTGGGTGCTTCCAATACGCCTTTGGCATGGGCCGCTGCTGTGTCGCAATCGGTGCGTCTTGAGATCAGTAAGCGTATGTCGGTGTGCAGGGAAAGGCGACCCGAACGTGAGGTTTGGAACCTAAAATGAAATATAAGTAAAAGGAAATGATGATACAGAATGGCCATACAGGGGCCATTAAAAACTTTGGAATGTTACAAAAAAAAAAAAAACTAAAGTGAGTTGCTAAGAATTGACTTTTTTTGTTCATTTCATAAATTTGAAAATTTGTTTTAACGCCTTTCAAGAAATTCCATAGCGGCCATTTCATGTCGAATGTTAAGTTACCCCACAAGAAGAAGTCTGGAGGGGCTAAGTCGGACGATCTAGCAGGCCAGGAAGCTAACGTTGTTCGAGCTGTGTACGCTGTGGCGCCATCCTGTTGAAACCAATAGTTGCCCGTCTTTACCAGTCAGAATTGGCATGAAAAAACTCTCCATTGGACGTTCCGTACAAAATTTCGGCAAATTAATTGAGGGTTTTCATTGGCGTAAAACCGACAATTTTGTCTTTTCACGGAAAAATGAGCCTCATCGCTGATGATAATTTTTCTCACATGTTTTGTATATAAAGCTTCACGTTCCATGGTAAAAATATCCCTTGGACTGACGCTTCGAAAGAGGGCTTTAATAAGCCGACCGGGAAAAAAAAACGTTAAAAAGTTTTACGGCTGCCAGATGCCGAAGATTTAAATAGCCCATCCTATACTAGATGACTTATCTGCGAAGCATTGGAAACATCACTGACCAAAGGTATAATTTTGGATAATTATATATGAACAAGAAGGTACCCGGTGTGCGTTGCTAAAATAACAGCTGAGGAGTCAACGAACTAAATGAACAGTCGCTAATCAGGACACACTGAGAAAGAACAGTTCAACAACTCACACTGAACAACTGACTGAGCGAGATCAACTGAACAAAAATTAACATTTTCACTTGTTCAGTTAAGTGAACATTTAAATTTTGTTCACTCATGAACAACCCAACACTAATACAAAACATTTCACATTCACATTTTGTCGTGTTTCTTATCTTCCTCATAAAAACAGACTTCGGCGATAGTTTGAAGGGAGAGTTTGGTGATAGTTTGGCGATTTACAAAACCAAAATACATAAGGTAACGCATTTTTAATATACAAGGGATAACAACTTAGCGATATGTGGTATCGCCCTGAAGACATAAATGCGATACTTTATAAATGGGTCTCGCCTGAGAAGAAACTTTTTCGTATATTCCATAAAAACCCCTTTCTCTCCTCCCAGATGTGTCCGCAGAGTGGCACATTTCTTCCCGAAGGGAGTGAATGCCACCTGTAACTCAAAAGTTCGTCAATTTTTTGTCTCGATGGACCGCAAATTATAAACAGTTCACATGGAAAAACTATTTTACTTGGTAGTCATCTAATGATCTTTAATTTTTTGCGTAATAATTTTAGTATTGCCGGCTCTAGGTCAAGTGAAACACACAAAAATGTATGATGTTTTCCAATATATTTCGGTTGCTCCTCGGCAACCATCTTCAGGGACACTACAAAACACTTTACAAATTACAATTTAACAAAGATTCAATCAAAAGAAAACAAAAAAAGGGATTTTTCACATACATTATGGAAGGGGGAACTATCTAAAAAAAAAATCAAATTGTGTATCGTTTCATAGCTTTTCGGGTGCTTCGATTTCATTTCTGGCATTATTTTTTGGATTGGGAGGGAGGGGGTACTCCTGCAACTTGTCGGACACGCTTTTTTAACAGGCTGGTACACGTTTATTTTAACATTAACCTAACATTCTGGATGAGTTTCGTTAAGATCTAACTAAAAATGTTATTCCGCATATGGCCGTATAAAGCTACGAAACAAGATTAGTGACTTCCGTTAAGGTCTAAAGTATCAAGAAATGCAAATCTGTGTTTAATTTTACCGTTTAAAAAAGATGAAAAAATGATTTTTTTTTAGTCTGTTTCTTCCATAGTTCGTAAATACCCAACCCTTTTTTCAGTTCGCTTTGCTCACATCACTGACCGAAAAACCATACTGTCAAAATGTTTTTTGAAAAGGTTGCACACTCAAGAGTTGCGCCAGAGTTTAACATAAGCAGAGAGATAGAGACCGATGCATACATACGAAGAAGACCTTTTGAATGCAGGAATTTTGCCAAACGGTCCCGGCCAAAAGACCTAAGTGGAAAAAAAAAACAAAAAAATGTGTTTCTCTCCTTCTAACAACCAGATAGAAGCAGTGAGCTTAGTTAAAGGATGTTTCGGTACCTCTTTTCAATGTGGTTGCACGAAAGCTGTCGTTTTCTGACAAAGACAAACGGGAGACTGATTTTTGCGACTTCTGGTTTCTTTAGTTACACTTTTACCTACAATCTTATTTAAATTAAATTAACCGAATGGAAAATTTCGTACCTCAGTAACACAAAGTAAATTTTAAAAAAAGGTATTAGGCACCAGAAACATAGCACGCATCTGCTAAATATGATGAAAAATTACCCTCGATAACTAGACTCAACAATTCGCAACTTTAGGTTCCTCGACTGCGGAACACCGTTCATAGATCGTTCAAAACTGTTCATTTTCGACCTATGGGGTTAATTGGCTCCTGGATTACAACTACGATTTTTGGAATTTCTACAGGTAAGCTTTCTATTCTGTCCCAGTGTGCAAAAAAAAAATATTCTTGGTGAAATCTCCATAGGAACATATGTTCATACGACTTGGATTTCAGGTCTGGTGCTCTAGCAAAACAAAAACCAAATGATAGTATAAAAGGCAGTCGGTATAGCAGAGGGTAAACAGAGAACGGAACTTTTATAAAGCGAAGTAAATACAGTTCTGTTCCATTTTTTTGATGGATTTACCATATAAAGAAGAGCATTACCGATTTGTTTTTAATTTACAAATACTTTGCATTAAGGTTGGCTCCGAAAACAGATGAAAGAATGACGATTCATCTCTCAGTACAACGCAAAGGCGCAATATTAATTGGTCAAATTTCAAGTTTTTGACTAAACGCTCACAGAATGCCGCACATTTTTGTAACCATTTCGCAAGATTACCTTCTTTACATTAGGGTAGCAAAGAATAGTACCTCTGCGCTGAAGGAAAAAAGTCACAGGTTCACGGCTCACTGTATATAACAAGGATAGGCGACCCTTATGGTGAGTTCTATAAAAGTTTTTAAGTGTGTCTAACTCTCCGTAGAAGCAGACACACCCAAACTATTGGGACTTCTTACTGAGTCTCTTAAAAGATTTCATGTCGTCCCCATTTAAGTTAATTCTGTTCTCACAACGGTTCAGTCAGGAAATACATATATGGTGAAGCAGGATCTAAGAAGGAAGGACTGGACTTTGACCACTTCAGTAATATACATAGTTAAGTGAACGGGATGGAACATTGGAAGAAGGTTCAACTGAAGCGCAAAAACATGAATGAAAATGAGTCGAGGTCAGATAAAGTGTTGGTCTGGAGGTGCTAAGAGCAAAAGCGAAACCTGAAGCTGATCGAGACGGTTGAGCAAGTGTACCCGGGAGCTTAACTGTCAAAACGATGGTGCTCTACAACTCCCCCCCATTAACACCAAAAACCAACAACTGAGATTCTAAAGACTCTATTAAAGACCAAATAGCGTTAAAGAGGCAGCAGCATTTGGACCAGTATGCCAAAAAATCATATGAGACGAACAACTGAACAATAACTGAGCAATTAATCTAACTGAAACACACCTTTCCCTTTCAACTGGCCATCCGTGCGTGCGCTCTACTCACCTCAGATGTATGGAATAACGCAATCGTTTCATCTGCTCCGTTGTAATAAAATGTCCCAATTTGCTGGTGGTGGTGGTGCAAATGGTGGGACTCTGCGGTGGCCTCTCCCTCATCTGTTGTACTCCTCCTCCATTAGCATTGCTGCCACACGGAGTGCTTGCCTCCTCGGCCAGTATGCGCTGACGTATAAAGGTGCGATGCAATGGTGGCATATCCCTCATGTCGTAGGGAATGACAAACATGCGCACCACCGTACCTATGGGATTCAATAGTGTGGCCTGCACCGTGCCCGTGCGCGGCACCGAGTAACCCTTGCGTGGCAAACGAATTTCACACTGAAATTGACGAGAGAGAGAGACAGATTAGAAGACGATCTGCAGGGGGATTTAAGTGGCAAAACTCACCAAATAGGGTGTGCTTAGCGTCTCGCCATGCAACTCATAGAAATATGAGGCTGCCGGTATGGTCAGCTGGGTGGGACAAAAGCCACCAGATGCGCCGAGCAACAGCTTAAATCCCTGCACCTCAATCTTGGGCATTAGACGCTTCTGCAGCAGCGATTCTTCTAGATTTCCCAGCAGGGGTCGCCCAGCGAATTGTGTGGCCAAACGAGCGCGACACTTGAGCGGTGATCCAGCTGGACTACATTCCAGATCCTCATCCGAGAGTTGCTCATCGGAACCCAGAGAGCTGCGATCGGAACGATCGCTCAGATGTCGCGAGCGACGCTTGTAGAAGGCAGCCGCCTGTTTGGCAAAGCGCGGCGAGACCGCCAGGGAGTTGGGCAAGGTGGGAGCTGAGAAGGATTTCTGCACAATCAGATTGTTACCCGCCTCGGGGGTAATCAGCTGAGACTGGGCATGGCTGAGCGAGGTTGGGTCGAAGCAAAAGGCCAGGCTACTGCTGGGGCTGGTAATGGTGATGGGGGCAGAGCTGCAGAAGATTGTCGTCAGATTGACCTTGGGCAGAGCCTTGCGGACTAGGGGCGAGCTGGTGGATGGCGGTGTCTCCGTCTCGGGCAGGCCACTGCAATTGAGACGCAGCTGGCTGGGCTTGGGGGGTGAGGGTCGTGGCAGTTGTTGATTGGAGTCCAGCTGCAGCTTGAGGTGGGGCGTTTTGAATTGCACCACCAGATGGTCCAGAGTGGGCAATGTTGGTGGTGGTGTCTGGCAGCGTGGTGGTTCGGTGTTTGGATTGAGGGAGCAGCGCTCAATGTTGGGTGTCAGCTTGGTCGAGGCGGACTAGGCAGAGGTAGAACGATAAGTGTCAACATTTGTGGATGTTTTACTCTAGTAAACTTACCTCATGGTCCAACTCCTGCTCGTGCTGCTGCTGCTGCTTGCCATTGGTAAAATGATGTTGCGTCTTCTGTCGCTTGCACACCTGACAGCCGCTGCCACCAGTGGGCGCCAGCTGATGCAGCTGATTGTTGTTCTGCCCTCCCCCCGATGCCGCTCCATTGAGATCCATGGCCTTTCGATTCTTTGGCGTGCGCTGTATGGCCTGGAGTAGCAGCTCGGCTTTGTTGCGTGGCGTACCCACTATGAGATCACCGCTGCTTAGGCTACAGCTGGACGTATCCTCCATTTCCGAGGCTGTTGTATCATCCTCCTCCTCATTCTCATCATCTTCATCCTCCTCCTGCTCATCGCCGGCCGAGCAATTGAGACAGAGGAGAGTCTTCTCGCTGCCACACTGTTGGCAGCTGCTCAGCGAGGTTTGCGTGCCGGTGGAGATCATTAGACGGCGTGTGTTGGACATGACCACCTCCTCCTCCATGGGCTCTTGGTCCGGCTCTTGTTCCATGGAGTGTCGCTCACGTTTCTTGTCCCTTCGCTGCATTCGCTTGCGATACTTTTGCAGCTGTCGCTCCCGATGACTCAGCAGCGAGCAATTCGTGGCTCCGTCCAGCTCATCACCTTCCTCGGAGAGGGCAACTGGCTGGCTGCTCTTATCACAGTTTGCTATGCGCGCCCCCAAGCCTGTGGGCGTGGCCGCCTGCAGACCCCCACCCGCGGTGGGCGTTATGGCCGCTCTTAGTGTACTCCGCTGTGCCGGAGTGGGCGGACTTGGCGCTGACAGTGGACCCACCTGCGGCAAACCGCCATTGATCCTTGGAAGACTTTTCACGCACACCGAGATGCTGAAATTCTCGGCTATATTCACATGGGGAAAGTGGTGCACATTCGCCTGGGCGCCACTGAAGCCGCCGCTGGTGCTGCCCCCACTCTGATTGGGATCGTGCTGTTTGATCCTGTAGAAGATATTTAGACGCGGACGTCGCGTGGCCACCGGCGGGACATGGGCAGTGCTGCTGCTGCTGGCCAGATCACCGGCATTGTTGCCACTGTGGCTGCCCACAAAGATCACACGCCCACTGTCATAGACCGAGGGATCACACTTGCGCAACAGATCACACCAGGCCACAATCTGGGAGAAGTACAATTGACTTCGGATGGCACTGCACAGCGAGGGCAAGGTCATGGTGGGAGGCGGCACTCTGCAAGAGGAAAAGTAGATTAAACCAGTGCCCAGTGCCACTTGCAGTTGCCCCCCCACTTACTTCTCCTTGCCGCTGATGATCCACTGCTCGAGCAGAATCCTGTGACCCACCGGACCCAGGTACACCTCAATGCAGATGGGCTCACGGCGTGCGAGAATAGCCTCCATTTTCAGGCAATAGGCGCGCCAGCGGGAACACTGAAAAGGGGGCTCGGGTTAAAGTAGATGCGGGATGGGATTGTTGCTGGGGTAAACTCACGGTTATATTTACGTAAGACATATCACAGAAATGCTCCTCAGCTTCGCCAGCCTCGCCCTTGGCCAGGCCCAGCTTTCTGAGGAACTGATCACAGTGTGGCCCATGCTTATTGGGCCTGTTGGTGGTGGTGGTGTTAATGGTGTTGGCTGCAGCAGGTGCTGGTGGACCTCCTCTCAGGCAGGTGGTGGCCAACGATTGCAGCGAGTGCAATATATTGTCCGAGGAATTGGAGCCCGGTGAGCTGGCCGCACTAGAGTTGTTGGTGCCTCCTCCCCCCCTCCTCCTCCTCCTCCTCCAGCACGATTCAGCATGACGCGACGCACAATTTCAAAGTCTCCGCCGCCAGTTCCATGATCCGTATTGAGTTCATTGATGGCCAGGGCCACCAGTTCGGGCTCAGCGCTCATGCTTTGGGCTGCCGGCGACACCTGACGCAATTGGCACAGTTTCTGTGTCCAACGTTGATGTGTGGTGCTGCTGCTCGTGCTGGGTGAGGCTGCTCCGCCGGCATAGGAGCCGGCATAGGGATTCGTTGTTATGTTAATGGCAGCTCGAGAGGTGGAGGGACGTGGCGAGAGGCGACCAGCCGTAGAGCCACTGCCCAGCGACTGCTGTTGGTACTCATCATCTGCTATGGGTCTGCCCTCGAGTATTAGCGAGGCCAGACCCAGCGCTATGGAGCTGTAATTATTCTGTGCCGTTGCAGTTCCTGTTCCTGTTCCAGTTACCGTTCCCGTTCCCCCACCCCCCGACGCTCCACCTAGCACAGCAGCTCCATTCTGGGCTAAGCCTGCTGGCGGCGGTGAGTTGGTGACGCTGGTGGGAATCATTTCCGTTTGTCCTTCACTCTGCACTTGATGTTCTTGGCTGCTGCTGCTGCTGCTGCTTGTGTGGTTCCTGCACCAGAAGTACACTGCAATAGAGGAAGAGCAAAGAACAAATGATGAAATGGCATTGGCAATTCCACCTCCTCCCCCCCCCCGTGCACCCCGCTGCCAGTCTGAATGTCATATGCTTATAGAAACGAGGTCGAAACTGAGAAGGCCCCCAAATTGAATTATGCTGCGAAGGTCTCACCTACATATGTACATAAATATGTACATGTGTATTACATAACCTGACACGGTTTACTTTGTCCTGGACGCGGAGGCTCTTCTGACACACTGACACGGCCTCCAAAGCAACCAAAAACCAGGCTAAAGTATAAAGAAAACCAGGTCGTTACTTAATCAGACCCACTTTTTGGCTGTTGCCAAGCGCCATGAATTGGCATTGCATTCCGTTCTGTTCTCATGTTGCGCTCGTGGCAACGTTTGTGACGTCATGCCAAGCCAAGCTTGAGAACATGACAGAGAGAGAGAGAGAGAGAGAGATAAAGAGAGAGCAAAATTGAAGGTCGCCCCCCGCGCACGCCTCTCAAATGCTTATACTCTTCTTTTTACTGAGTCATACTCAAAAAACCGTGAAATGACGAATCTGACATCTAGGAAGCAAATATAATAACTTGGTCGGTATTTACACGATGAAGCAAACTTCATGAAGTTTTCATAGTAGGCTTGAAAATCAAGGGAATTCTACCATATTTGTTGAGCAAAACTTTAGTTTGCTTCATCGTGTAAATCCCGTCTTACTCTTTCGATACATCGATCAACAAGCAAAACTTTGTAAACTGAACAATTTTGTCGGTTTGGGGTTGCGAGAAATGAAATCACAATTCCACTTTCGATAAGTTGCCGTCGAAGTTGAATTGAGTACACACGGGTTCATAGCAAACTAGTTCCCTTCAGGCTTGCACAATGGTTTAGCATTCATGCAGCCATGCTCCTATTTTCGATTTCGCAAAACTTTTACGATTTCAAAACGGTTTTTGTACCAAATTTGTACTCTAAATCGCAAAAATTTTCGAAAGCGAAAATTGGAACATGGCTGATAATATAGTTTTCAGCCTCTATTTTGCCAACTTTTCCTATAATATTTATGTAAAAAGAAAAAAAACCAATCTAACAGATTAAAATATTTTTGATTTGGTCAAAATTTCAGTTTATTGTTCAACATAGTTGTTCCCTTCAAGGCTGCAGTCCAACAGTTTTTTTTTATCATTTTGACACCTTGAAGTAAAAGATTTCCTTTTGCTCCTCAAAAAAACGCTTTAGACGCAACACTTAGGCAAATTTGGAGAGTGGGGAAGCATTTTGAAATGCAATACAGTACGATGTTTTCCACTGTTGCCATGAACTGTAAAAGCATTATTTTTCTTGAGGGATTTCGGACTTTACTCGTTCCAATGACGCAACACTGCCTGGACTTGTTAAATGTTCTTGGTTTCAAGAGTAATTTCTTCCCACTATTGCAAAGAGCGTCATAGAAAAACACTCTTTACAACAGAGTTCCCCAGCCATAGCCAGTGGGGGCCGAACATACTCGCCAAATCCCACCGAATGCTTGCCGGAGTCATGCATCACTGTGTATTAGAGAGAGAGACACAGTCACATTTTCGTGCTCTCTTCTTGGGGCCCTGCTTTATAAAAGTGGTGCCCATTCCTATACCGCAAGCCACGCACTCGCAAAAATCTGTCAAAAATCGTGTTTCTCTTTCTATTTCTTGTTGTTGTTATTGCTTGAGATATATTTTGTGCATTTGTATTTGTTTTCACTCGGTCGTAAGCTCATTTTGGGCAGCCCTGCTTTACAATGAACAATAAAAATTCTTTGGAACTAGTTCCAATTGTGAACATGACCGGGGACCTATTGAAACATTTTCTCATTTCCTGTAACTCTTTTCAATCTTTCAAATATTTAAAAAAAAATAATTTCACAGCCATTTAGATAGCCATAATACCTGGCCTTTATAGGCTTTTCTTGGGCCTTGGCCAACATTAAGCAATTAAGTTTTTTTAGTGTATTTTAAAATTCGACCATTAAATTTTGCAACTAGTATTCTGTTTTCTCTTTATTGTTTTGCTTTTTGTTGATTTTTTCTTTTGCTTGATATCAAGAACCGCGCTTGGCAACAGCAGCCTACAATAACAAAAACAACAACAACGAATGCACATGCATACACAGCTGGGCATACATTTATTTATATACAAAGAACAGCTGTTGCAAGCATTGCGCTGGCAACATGTTGCGAGAGCAAGCGCTCTCTCTCTCTCTCATCTCTCTTGGGTAAACATGTTTGTCTTTACTTTTGCTTTTGTTTTGTTTTTATTCTTTTTGTATTTTGCGTTTCTTCTTGACCTGCATACACAATATATAACTAGCGCGCGCTACAGACGCAAATAAATACAAGGCGGAGAGGGAGAGGGAAGAGAGTGCCTGTGTGTGTGTGTATGTGTGAGTGTTAGAAAACATATGATTTTTATTTTTGTGTTGTGGCTTCGCAATCAGTTGGCAATGTTTGTTAACAGTATGTATGTGTGTATCTGTGTGTGATTGTAGTTTTGTTTATGGCTCACTCGTCGTTCAGACATACATACAAATACACTTGGCCCACAATAGACGTAGCAACAACAAAAACTTGTATGAAAATGGGGGCAAGCGAACGGATCGTAACAACAACCACAACAACAACAACAACAATGCGCACAAAGTTTAATAATATTTGATTACATTATATCTGTTTTGCTTTTATTTTTGATTTTTCTTTTGGGCATGTCGACTGAAAAATCGCCAAAAGGCAAAAATAATAATTATTTTGTAAAAGATTTTGTAGATTTGGCTGCGCGCGTGGCCTATGACGCAGTTGAAATACGCTACGTGGAAGGCAAAAAAATGATGGGTTGGTAGGTGGGGGAGGAGGAGGAGGAGGGTAGGCGGAAATGTCTTTTGCCTTAGGCAGTGATTTAGTATTTATGCCAAATAAATTGCGCTTGCCTTGAAATGTATGAAACTAATCCACCCCTTTCCAAATTTGTGCAAATGTTAATGAAACAGATTGATTTTCCGTTTGATAGAGGCAGAAAACTAGATTATCAAAGCTAAACCAGTCCAAGGCTGAAGAGAACTAGTTCGATGTGAACCCACAACATACAGGGTGTGTGCACAAAGCTGTCTCTTACCGTGGAGAACGCTTGAAGGATAAAAATTTACCTTAGATCAGAGTCAGGCGGCTCCCTATCTGAAGTGAATACGACTCGGTGCGGCAGCGACGGTGACACACCGACAGTATGCGTGCTTATACTGCTCTCCTTTGCAACAACAAAGAAATGCTAAATGAGCGCGCTCTCGCGTTGTTAAACACACACACGCAACGCCAAAATGAGCATGTGTGTTTTGCCGGCCCCTGCCTTAGATGATAACAGAGTCGATTGACGATCGAATTTTCCTTTCCGTAAGAATACCAATTACAATTGACGGATGATACTTGCTTAGGAAAAGGAAATAGTCAGGTTTTCAAGTTGAACAAATCATGAACTTGGTAAGTTGCTCTTTGCATTTTGCAAAATAAACTTATTTTATAATCCTTTCGACCACAATCAATCAAATTTTGTCTGCCCAACCACGAAAAAGCTCTCGGAACTATCCGAGATAGTGGTCCCGTTTATATTGCTTGGAAGTAAGGCATTCCAGTTACTGCAGCGGTCCCAAAACCACATCCTCAGTGTTGGATCAAATCGAGAAATCTGTGAAATTGGTCGGGCTATAAAAGCCCAAGGTAAGAACTGAAGAGAAACCCCTTGTCACCACATCTGCCTGAGCTATATTTGAGTTTACCTCCAACGGCTCGGTATCACATGATACTGCTCTGCTGCTTTAGCAGAGAGATTCGTTGAGTCCAAATGCTCATCAACTACGTATAACTAAGAGGCACTGGTCGGATTGAAATTAATGTACGCCTGCGGGACTTGGAAAAACTTGCTTAACATCTGGTACGCCTCCTTCACTGAGCAGTGGTATTTAAAAAAGTGAAAATAGCACGGTTAAGTGTTTTGAACCACGTTCTTATAGGCGTCTTCAAAATTAGTTGTTTGCAGAAGCTCAAACTTTAGTTTATATAGTGAATTAATGGCATCATAATGCTCCAGACCGAACCAAAGCCCTTTTTATCAAATTTGATGAATCGGAAACCATATTTTACATTGATTAATATGTCAAAATCTAGCCACTTTTCACAAATTTCATAGGCCAGTTACAAGATTTTGATATCTAAGCGATTCGATGTGGTAATAACCATAAATTTTATTCAAATTCTCAACGCATATTTCTTGCTTTCGTTCCTATGGCAGCTATATGCTATAGTCATCCAACTTGGATCAAACTTGGCATAATTGTGTGGTAGCATATAATATTGTCCGTTAGTTCGGGGCACTTAAAAATTAGAGATGGATTTTCCATGTAATATTTTATTCATAAAAGTATTTAACATTTCTAAATCGTTTAGATAAGTTTTATGGAAGAAAAATTATTAAGTTTTAATGTAGAAGTATCAGTGAATTTCAATATTGTGTGTACTCATAGCGTCAGACTCATTTGAGGCGAAATTTTCTGACCACACATCGAATACCAACTTGTAATTAGACTTAGTCTATCGAAAAGAAAACAACTTTCATAAGACCTTGAATCGACCTTCAATTTCGCGTCAAGCACAAATCGAAACAAGCCGAAACTATACACTTTCTATCCTACCAATTCAAACCAAAAAAACAAAATCTAAAAAAAATTTAATTCTTAAAAGCTTCACAACTTTTTTAGTCAAATCCACTTTTAATGCTAAATTAACTAAATATATCAGCGCAACAATTTAAAACATAACCAATATGGCGAATATACGTTTTTATTTTGAGTTCAATCAATTAAAGTTGCACTCAATTTCCGACATATACTACGTTTATACGCACGTCTTATTTACAAATAACAATTTTGTGAGTCACAAATTATTGCGTATAAACGCTGAGTTAATTCGTTATTTGCAAATAGCTAAGTCACGAAAACAATTACTGATTAGTAGACTTATTTGCAAATAGTGTGCTAGGCGTTGCCACTCCATTCAACGATTTTGCTGTTTTCAACTATATGGAAGCACTGCTATATTGTAATTGACAAGGAGAAGGAGAAAATGATTAAGATAACTGAAAACAAACGTTGCAATTGCACCAAGGCGGATACCAAGGTACTTCTTGGACTAATGAAAGAAATTAAGGCCATGAAACTGCTTTATGGCAATCAGGCAGCACTAAAAAATACATTTACTTACGTTTTGAGTTAGTTATTTACAAATAATTTTTTATTTGCAAATAGCTGGCGTATAAACGTAGTAATGGCCATCCACATTCTCAAGCAAAAACATTTCTTATCTTTAATGTCGCGAACTTACTTCTAAGTTCTCAATTTTTGGTTTCTTTTTTGTACATTTTCGTAACAGTGGGACATTTTGGTATAACATATGGAAAAATATATTTTTTCTGAGAACTTTTTTTTCCCTGGTTGATAATCGAATGAACAACAAAGCGAAACCGACGAATTCGCCGCATACTTTAAAAAGTTATCAAAGAAAATCCCCAAAACGCGAAAAAATGTTACAAACCTAGTATTTTGGGTAATTTTTTTGGTATTTTGAAATGCCAGGGTCACTCTCAGTGTACGTAACAGATAGTTTAAATTGCCTTTTTGACACTGTCAGAAACGGTTGCTTTGTCTAGGACTCATCATCAGTTGGTTATAAGAATAATCAACAAATATATCTTTTCTGGACATCCGCTGCAGACAACATCAATTCTGAATATGTGGATTCTGCATTCTTCATTGTCCGAATTTTGAAATGTTTGCCTTAAACTATTTGTGGACAACAATTTTTTTTTGTTGTACCATCAACTGCGCCAATAAAACTTGCGAAAAAATCGCTTGCTATGCTCTCCCAGTTTGGGCATTATATAGTGCCAGACATCTTTGACTGCTGGACCCTAACATGCAACTGAAAACAATATTGAGATTCACCTAATATGAGTGAGACAGTCAGCCATATCCATACCTGTGGATAGGTAGCGTAGGCGTGATCCGAACTCATTCTTTAAGATTTTTGTGGCTGAATTCTTCCGGATAATTTTTCTATCACCAAAATGCAATATGCCTTGTATATTTAATTCAAATATACCGTCTGCTTCTCTTTGAAGAAAACTTATTTTTATCTTCTTTCGCGATTTCATTTTGAGCAATGAAATAATTATAATATTTATTAACAATATGGAAATCTCCTAGATTTACCAAATCCATTAAATGTCAACCGAATTGTTACAAATATTGAATCTAGTAGAATCAATTTTGCCTACTGCGCTGCCGGCAGCAGCAATGCCTCTGTCACTCATCAACAATATTGTGAGGCGAATTCAATAATACTTTGTCTCGCTCACACCAACGACGTTTCCCCATTATCAAAAAATTGTGACAATAATTGTACGTAAAAATTGAATGTGTCGTCCCAGCCTTAGCAATATAATTGGTGCTAAAGCTGATTTTGGGCAATTGTTCGTTTTCAAGATAATTACAAAAAACCAATGCATTTGCATGCGACAAAAACAGAAGTCGCTTACAAGGTGAACAGTTTAAACACTGATTTCAGCGGATCCTGAAGGAATATTTTAATGCGGCTAATTTCCAAATATTATGCATTGATGTATCTTAAAAATGCTTTTTATTTGATTTAAAAATATGAAGTAGATGATTTTTTATTTAATTTTAATCACTGTCGCACGCGACATGTCGCTTGCGACCAGACGGCAAAATGTACTGGTCGAAGATATGTCGTCGGAGATATGACGCTATGCCATAGTTTCTCATGGTTTCTTGTGCATTCTTTTTTGACCATATGTAACCTCAGAAAGATTTTAGATAGCAAAAGTAAAAGAAATCTAAACGCACTTTTATAAAAAAAAAAAGTGCAAAATTAATGTCAAAATTAGAAAAATTGCGCTAGCGCAACCGTAAATCCGAATATTTCGAAATGGGTTCCGTATAAATGTAAGATTGGCTTTCATTAATTCAATTTGACTGTTTCCCTGTGAAAATCTGATAAAACATAGCGTTTTTAACCACTTTTAAATTTTTGGCTGTGGTTGACATTTCTGTGGAAATGCCAAAATTGTGAAAATCACGTTGGTAATATGTTATAATGCAGCTTTAAAAGTAAGTTTAAAGTTGATCGAATGAAGAACTTAAAAGTTTCATACAACTGTTTTTCGAAAATTTTTCACATTTCCCCGACAGAATTTTTCAAAACCGAATCTTAGTACTTACTTTCGGCTTAAGATAAAACTACTACTTTTATGGTTTCAGAGATTTGCAGTTTTGCTTAGAAGGCTATAAATCAAGATTTGAATAAAACCTAAGTTAAGGAACGGGTGCCAGAAGCGAAGCTTAGGTCTAACAATGGTGACGGGCCTTTTTTCTGCACAATTCTAGAGGTTTCTGTGGCAGTTAAGGGGAAATGGTTTTTCGAAAAGTTGAGTAACTGTTCTTTAAACTATTAGAAACCTAACAACTTCAATTGCTTTACATATATTTATTTGAATTCAACATTTTGAATTTATGTAGATCCTCAACAGAACTCTTTTTGCCTGAAACTGATTGATGGGTCGAGCAGGGGGGGCACGGCTTGACAGCTGACGGTGTGGGCTGAGTATGAGGAGGAGGTGGTGGAGGTGTGTTTTGCATTGTTGCACTAATTTCATTTAGCTTGGTTGCCGTCCTTGGCATGCTTTTTGATTTTGCAATACAGTTTTGCTTGTGTATGCACATGTACGTACACACACACACACATACAAACTCTTGCATATTTTTGTTGAATGCGTTTGACTTTGTTTATTTATTGCACATTTTCTTTCTTGTTTTTTTTTTCTTTTCGACGCAATTTGCATTGTGGAAAATGGAATTGTAGCGGATGAGTGTGGTGGTTGGTTGGTTTGGTTGGTGGTGCAGTGAAAGGCAACCAAAACCCGTTCAAAGCAGCAACAAAATGTTGCAACAAACAAGTTCCGTCTGTGCCTTTCGTTTACGAGCACACAGCCAGGCCAGAGCAGCTTCCTTTTGCATTTGAAGATGTTGGGTTGATTATGGAAACATAATAAAAACCCTACTAATGGGTTATATGGAGGGTTAGGCTTACAAAAATGCGTCATCTAAAAGGCGGAAGTGGGAAAAACCAACCTCAGCTGCGCATCGCGTGCTATCCAATTATGTGTGGATGCATCAGCTGATGGCAATCGCTTTTCAAATAAACTGTTGACCTCGTTGTCGACCTTACAAATGCCCATTATTATATGGGCGACCCTCTCAAGTTATTCACAGCTGAGCGAACGGGGGCCGCACCTTTTAGCGCCCCCGTCAAAAAGATAACAAAGAATATACATACATACAAAAATGTAACCTTGTGTTTGTGGGGAATTTATTCACATGGAAAAGTGAGGGGTGCCCCTCTGGTTATCCATCATTGCTTACCTTTCAAAACTTTGTTAAAATTCCATCATTATTTTGTTGCTGATTGGCTGCAATTAGAAGAAAGAGAGAGGAATACGTTAGTTTGATTTCGTTTTCTAATATTGTTAAAGCGTAATTAAAATCGTTACAGGGACACCCTGTTTCTGTTTCTTATACAATCAAATTGAAGTTACATTACATGTCTACTACTCTCTGTAGCGCTCGCGCTCTCTCACCTCTGCCTCCCTCGCTCGCAAAAACAAAATTTGTAAACAAACTCAACACAGTCCAGTTATGGTTGCGTTTGCTCTTCCTCTTTTGTCTTTGTGTATGCGAGTGTAACGTGAGCACGTGAGTGTCTCGCTCTTACAAACGGTTTGGCCTGGGAGTTGGGGGAGGTGGGGCAGCGCTGGAGTATGAGAGAGCGTCAGGACCACAAGTGCGCACGTATGTGTGGGGCATGTTTTATTTTTAGCCAAAATGTGCCTGTTCTTTGCAAATTGAGAGCAAAGCACGCACTCGACTGACTGTCACCGAGTTAAAGCAGAAGCCAAAAGCAAATGACCGCTGCCTGAAGTGCCAATGCCTTCTACTCCTTTAAAGTACAAGCAACTTTGTTCTAGCCTCAACTCTCTCTCTCTCTCTCTCTCTCCCGCGTGCTCACTTTTCATTTACATTTCCAACTGCGCACGTATAAAATTACAAGGCCCGACTGTGTGACTCGATTTAATTCTCTGCCGAGCACAAAATTGATCTAAATTGGCCTCAACTCAAAAACAGAACATAAAAAAATACAACAAAAACGAAAGTAAAGTAAAATGAAAATTGCAGAAAAATTGCTTAAGCAAAACAGCTGTTTGCTTTGATTTTTTTCTTGTTGTTTTATTGGCTATTTTTGGTCAACATTTTGAGTGTTTAGGGCTCAAGGCCAATTGCTTTCATTTGGTAAAAGTGATTTGGCAAACAGAAATGACAATTTTAAAGAAAATTCAACATTTAAAGGAGAAGAATTCACTACCCCTACCCTCGCTAAAAAACAGCCAAAGACGTCATCAAGAAGATGGGGATTAGGTAGATGCATTGGTTTTCTTTTAATTTTGAAGGCTTTCTTTCACATTTTTCAATAATATTTCCATTTAATTTCCTTTTTCTGTGGATTAAACATTAAATTGACCTTAAAGAGCTTTTGCCAAAATTTGTTTGCTTCTCAGAAAAAAGCACACACACACACACGTGTTATATACAGTTACACTAGTTTACAGCATTTTAAATCCCTACTTTTCTTCCCAATCAAAAAACTAGCTTTTTTGCGATTTCTCGATAAAATTTGTGGAATGTACATAAGGAATTGCTACCAAATGTTTGGGATCGCAAAATTAGTATTATTTTGTAAACTAGTGTTATGTATCTAATAAATTGCCAAGCGTGGGTGGTTCAAAGCATTGCGCAATCGTGCTTATCTTATTAAGTTGCTTACATGATTCAGATTGAATGATTTCTTTCTTTATTAGTTGGCACCTGCAGCTGTGCCTTAAACTGAAACTCAGCTGATGGGGAAACAAGCTCTCTTATAAGTAGACAAACGCCCCATGTTTGTGTGTGTGTGTGTGTGTGTGTGTGTGTGTGTGGGGGGCAGCTACAAAGTAGACAACGCCACAATTAGAAAATGTGTGTCAATTATATTAAAAAAAAAAACAACTCAAATGCGAGTAGTTTTCCTGACTTCACACACACCGAGAGAAAGAGAGCGAGAGAGGAGAGGCTAACATTTGAATTGCCTTTTTCAACTCTGAAGGGGGCGTCAGTTAGTCTCCCCAAGTGCCCCAGCTATTTGCTTTGTTGCCTTGCATGTGTGTGTGTGTGCGATCTTCAATTATTCAACTTTGGCAGTAAGTCGACTTTGACGTCGTCGTCGACGTCGTTGGCTTTGTGTGTGGGGGGGAGGGGGGGGTAAGCTTTTTACCTATTGCGCTGTAATAAACATTACGTCACCAACACATGCGCAGGTCTGCACAGCTGAGTGCCTGGCTAACGTCACAACGTACATATGTATATGTATTTGATTATTACTGTTACCCACCTTTTAATCAAAAACTTTTCACACTTTTTGGCTCTTTTTACTTTCAACAACTTTTGCTCAATTTGGGTTCGTAAACTCTCTTTTTTTTTGGTGTTTCTCAACTGTTCATATTTCACTTTTCACTTGGATTTCCTTTTTGTCGACGTTGTCGTTGCGTCTTTGCTGCTGGTTTACTGTTAGTTGTAGTTCTCGGCGGCTGGCAGCAGCAGCAGCGTATTAAGTGTTCACGTAGCTGCATTTGAATTATCAACGGTTTTGCGTTTGGCCTGTTCAAACGTTGAAATTGAAATTGACACAGAGATAGGTACACACACACAGACACACTGCCTGCTGTTCACTCGCACGAAACGGAACACAAAACACAAAAAAAACACAAACACACACAGAGACAAACACACACCGTCTTCAGGTGAGCAGGTACGCGAAAAAAGATTATTTTGAAGAAAACCAAACTTGTTTGCGCTGTGCTTAGATTAATATATGTATATATACATATATATTTTTGGTCTGTTGTTGCACTTTAGCCAAACTGAAGATTTTTCGCCTGCCTGGGATTGTGGTGTTGTCGCTTGAGCGTTCACTGCTTGAATGAGCGACTGTGTTTCGTTTGCTGCCAGCAACTTTCTAAAACAGCTGAGCGAACGCCACACGACTGGCTGCTGCTGCTGCTGGCTTTGTTTGTTTGCTCTGTGTGTGTGTGTGCTATGTACTCTATGTACCTCAGGTATATACAATTTATACATATGGGAAACTACGTCGTACATTTGGCTAGTTTTGTTGTTGGTTTGGCAGCATGTTGCTAACGTCACAATTGTGGGGCTTGTCAACATGTGTACAGAAATCATATGGAATTTCCAGGCCAAAATTAGGTAAAATCTCACAGCTACATAATAGAGGTATACACCACAACACACTCTCTCTCACACAGCCAAACGAACCCGTTTCCATATGTTTGATGGCTTGCCTTCTCCTGCGCTCTGGCTCGCCTCGCCACTGTCATGTTGTCGTTAAGTGTGTTGCTGTTGTTGTTGTTGTTGGTTTTGCCTTATATACCAAAATAGCTAGCGCATTTGTATATAAAAAGAATCCGTTTGTCTTCCATGTGTTGGTGAGTACTTGTTGGCAGACTTGTTGGAGAAGAGTAAACAACGCAAAAAAAAAGAAGAAAAAACCACGAAAAAAAACGCATGCGCCTCTGAAATCGAAGTATCTTTGTATGTATGGAGGTATATACCAAAAGAATCCCAGCAACCCAGACAACACACGCGCACACACACACACGCACACTCAATTTATGTTTGTTTTATGTTTATGATTACTTTAGTCTATGTACTCGAGGTGGCCCTGCATCCAAGTCGTGACATCTTATCAGTAACACCCACACACACACACACACAAGAAATTGCTGATATGATTTCTACTTGATACGCGAACATATTTTTCTCTAAATGCTATCAACAGGGTAGCAAAAAGAGTTGCTTATGTCAAGTTAAACTCCAAAAAATGTTCATTTCAATTTCGATTCGGGTTTTAATTTGACTGAAAGACATTTTAGAATCGTTTTCAATTTCGTTTTTTTTTTCAGGCTAGGAGAGTAAATAGAAGCTTTCGCACGGAGAGAGCAAGCAAAGTTGGAGAGTATGACTCTGGGATCAAAAAATTCAAACTTGGTGCAAAAATGTTCAAATTTTTGAATATATTTAAAAATTTTTTCCTACCGTACTTTTTGTTTTACTTTGCCAGGAAGCCAGACAGAGTTGTTCGAATTGAAGAGGAACAGGTCAGGGACTAGGATTAAGCGATTAAGTCGCTGTAAAGCCCCTGGATTGGATGCTGCCGCTGGAAAGGTGATCAAACTATTCGCGGATGAGACCTGTTCTGAAAGAGGGTTATTTTCCGGGACCTTGGAAACCTGTCCTTGTGGTTGAGGTGCCGAAAAAGTGACAAGAATCCACGTAATATGAAGTCTTATCGAATTATTCAGTTCCTTCCTAAATTCTGTACGATTTTTGAACAGCTTTATAAACTGGCCGCCTGCAATACTACAACTAAGAGATCTGTGCTGTGCATAAGTAAGGCCCTTAAATGGGAACCATGTTATTTGTAACACCACTATTTTCCAGAGTTCAGAAGTCCCCTCTATACGCGAAACTATTGCGATGTATTTCCATTGATATTTCACTTTAATCTAGAGTGAATACTGTTTTGGCTAGGCCAAGGTGCGCTAAAAAAAATCATAGAATTCTTTGGAATAGTTTATTGTTAAGCTAAGAAACAGTACTTTACGTGAATATCAAAGATATTCAAAACAACAGAATGAAGTCTCCACAAAACGCGCCTAAAAAGGATCAAAATAGGCCTTTTAATCAACTTAAAACTCAAATTACCAAAAATCTCGAACTGATGAACCATTTTTGAAAACAAATTCGTATTCAGCACACGGAAAATCATCTAGAATCACCATCAACCAGTGTTGCCAGAATATGAGGTGCAAAATTTGCTAAATATACAAAAAATTAATTGCTAGAAATATAAAAAAATGTGGCTAAATAAGCCTATGCTCTCACAAATCAATCGTTTGGGCAATGTATACAGCAATAGGCACCTAGCACCCACTTTCTAATTACGACACTGGATGTCAAAATGGCTTTTAAGGGTACTTTCAGAAAATTTTTTTGCTTAAACGTTCTGTTAGGGTCTTAAAAACATCCTGTAATACTTTCATGCAGAAAGTCATGTTTTACAACAATAAACAAATTTTATTTTTTTTTCCGACCATCGAATATGGAAAAAATGTTCATCGACACTCGTATTTACAAAAATTCCATGCTTTTTAAATTAAAAAACTTCAAAACAAGTTATAAAATCTTTGTAATTTTCCAAAAAGTTGCTTTTGAAAAAAAAATATTAAATGGAATTTTTTTGAGTTTTTTTTTGCAAAGGGTATTACCTGTCTGTTTCTACACAAACTAGTCTCTCAGATTTAAGGCTATCGGGCTGAAATTTTGTACAGTCTTTTTTTTGCTGCACGCTGCTAATATGTCGGAACCGACCGGATCGAATGACTATATCTTATATATGCCATAGGATCCATCGGTCGGAAAATGGGTCTTACGAAAGACTTTTCTGAGAAAAACTTTTTTGTTTTCAATGTTAGCGTCCTCAAACTCGGCCATTATTAATATTATATGCTTTCAAACAGATTTGCAAACATTGGTCAAAATCGGATGACTATATCTTATAGCTGCCATAGGACCGATCGGTCGGAAAATGGGTCTTACTGAGAAAAAACATTTTTGTTTTCAAGTAAATCGTTCTTAAGGTCGGTGATTTTTAATATTAAACGCTTTCAAACTAATTGGGAAAAGATGATTGATATCGGGTGACTATATCTTATGGTTGCCATAGAAACGATCGGTCGAAAATGGTTCTCAGTAAGAAATAGTTTTTGTTTTTAATGTAAGCGTTCCTAAACTCACTGATTACTAATTCTATAGGCTTTCAAATACTGCCATAGGACCGATCGGTCGTAAAATGAGTCTTAGTGAATTTTTTGGTTTTAAATTTTATCTTACTTAAACTCGGCGATTGTTAATTTGATATGTTTTCAAAAATATTCGCGAAATTTGGTCGAAATCAAATGTTTATTTGTCGTAAAATGGGCTTTAGTTAAAATTTTTTTGATTTTTATGTAAGCTTTCCTAAACTCTGACATTTCAAAATCAGCATTTGCAAGGGAATAAAAACTTCGGCACAGACGAAGTTAGCTTGGCCTTCTCGTTTTTACTACTATAGGTACCTTTCAAATTTTGTTGTTTTAGACACATTCTATATTATTTTGGATACGTAATAGCCAGATTTTCAAAATTTGAGCAAAACGATGTTTTACTTTTCAAACATCGATAACATTGATGTAGCTAAACATCCATGTTTCTCCAGCTCTACTTTGCAATGTTTCTGCTCTTGCTCTCACTTGAAAAAGCAAAATACACTAATACAAAAGCAAGTTTTGTTTTGTTTTGTGTAATTTGGACTCCACTGATGTACATACATATACATACATACACACAAAGGTATTATTATCATGTAATGATTAAACAAAATCTATTTATTGCCATCGACCATAGAATGCACCTTCTACCCTAACCCCACTTCAACAAAGCAAAATGACAGCTGTCAAGGCTCTCAACCTTACAGAGTTTACAACAACTCTATCGTGTATTTGGTATATTCTGCCCACACCTGATGAAGGGACAAAACTAGTCACACTTGACGTTTACTTAAACAGAACACGCAACACACTGCGAGCTAGGCAACTTAGGAAATGAATCCTATTTTTTTGGGTTCAACAGTCGACAATTGCGTTTCATTTCACATTTATGGAAACGTGGAGGCGACTGTAGTTATAAAAGAGAGAGCCCCCTCTCTTGCTTTATCTCTCGAACCATAACAAAATAACTGCTCTATAAATTTCAAATTATGGCAAATAAAACAAACATTTTTTTTAAGGTTACTAAGCGTTTTATTATAAAAACAGCTGATCGTGGCCATAAAAAAAAATTACAAAACCATGTGTGCATGTGTGTGTGTATGTATGTGTGTGCGTGTTTCAAAACAACTGCGCACATACATATGTTGACAGTGGGCACGAGAAGAGAGCGCAGCAGGCGAGAGTCTAGCAACACTTGGAGTGGAAAAGTTAACAACTAATTGGAGCCAGTGTGGAAACTTATGCATGTATCTGATATCCATACATCTTGTATAACACCCCACATAGAGACAGATGTTGATGCTGATGATGACGATGATGACTCTCGCTCTCGCCACAATTTCGCTTAATTAAAGTTAACCAACCAACCAGCAGTCACTCATCGTCAAATCATGAACAAAAAAAACTGAAAGCTTTTCATATGACCTTAGGGCTATTGTGACTTCATTTTCAATTGCTTTGTACACACACGTGTACATTGAACACGGCATGGAAAATTTTTACCAAATTACCATGACTTTTCATAGTTCTCTGTGTACAAACACGTTTTATTTGTACTTGGCAACTGTGTAATTTGAGATAAAAAGAGAAAACGACTTGGGGTAAATATTTGCTATAAAGCATTAATTGGATTTGGACACCTTCCATCAATTTCCTTGAACCACGTCCCCCTCTCACGTACAACGTTATTACACTTGCCGCTCAACGGTCGGTCGGTCGACAAGGGGTCAACAGTTTCTTGTTTTCCTGTTTGCCATTAGGAGAGGAGACCAAGACCAGACGGCAGACATCAGACATCCATCCACAAGAACCACGACCATTGGCATTTCTTTGTCTGGGCGAACAAGTCTTTGTTGTCGCCTCGCCTTGGCGTGTTTTATATCCTTTGGCTTCTTTGTGCTGCTTCTCGGCTTGGGTTATTCAAGTTTATTTTCAGGAGTGCGCATCTATGTACTCGCCTGTAAATGGGTATGTACAATGTATAGGTAGGTGTCTGCTCTGGGAACATGGTTTTTTGTGATTTGTAAAAGTTTTGAAAACAAAATTGAAACTTTAAATAAGTTTGAGATAGATCGATTAGGTGATAGTCAGTGGCAGAAATCCTTAAGGATTGCGGCGGAATTTCGGGTATCCATTGCTGTTGTTTGTATCTTTACGATAAGAAACCCTACCTCGCTGGCGAGTTCCTTTAGTACTGAAACTTCTTGAGGTCTTGAATGGTTTGTCGAAATCAAACTCAAGATGGTACTTGAAGGTTAAACTGTGGTCTACCATTAAGTTTACGTCCTTACTCTAACGGCAAACTTCGTTATCAGTGAGTTTCAGAACGCTAACATTACAAACAAAAAAAAATTCTTACTAAGAACCATTTTCGACCGATCGGTCCGATGGCAACCATAAGATATAGTCACCCGATGTCGATCAACTTTTTCAAATTAGTTTGAAAGCGTTTAATATTAAGAATCACCGACGTTAAGAACGATTTACTTGAAAACCAAAAAGGTTTTTTCACTAAGACCCATTTTCCGACCGATCGGTCGTATGGCAGCTATAAGATATAGTCATCCGATTTTGACCAAAGTTTGCAAAACTGTTTGAAAGCATATAATATTAATAAGGGACGAGTTTGAGGACGCTAACTTTGAAAACAAAAAAGTTATTCTCAGTAAGACACATTTTCCGACCGATGGTTCGTATGACAGCTATAAAATATGGTCATAGACTGCTGGCTCCCACAAATGTGCAGCGTATTTTTATAAAAAGACTTCGTGCAAAGTTTGGTTAAGATAGCTTTAAAACTGACGGAGATAGCATAGAAACAGACGGACGGGCGGACAGACGGACAGGGATATATCAACTCGTCACGCTGATCAAGAATATATATATACTTTATGTCGTCGGAGACGCTTCCTTCTATGCGTTACAAACATCTGGACAATTTTCAAGGATATAAACCAGGAAAAATTCATCCCCCTCTGGGAGACCCCGGTGACCATCGCTGCTTAACAGCCTTTTCAACTTATTTATTATTTAGATCGTTGACTCCAAAGTTGATTGAATGGTTCAGTAAAGCCAGAAACTAAGCAACACATTGGTTTCCAACTTTCCTTTCCAAATCCTTCATCCGAAAACTTTGAACATCAAATTACAATATTAAATTTTGATTCCAAAACTACAATCCGTAGCTCCGCAAACTTTTTTTGTTCCATTTGTATAGATTTTTAAACAGTTGCCCAAGTAGATATGTACATGTATAAGATATATTCCCTTGCCTGGCTTAACAATCCATGTCCAAATGGGTCGTTTTCCCCCTTTTTTTTTATAACGCAAGAAGTTAATGTACAAACAATACAAATAAAATAAACAATACTTTAACTCACATATCGTATCTATAGACGTATTACGTACAAATTTATTGCGTCTTCCATAAAGCCATATGCCTTGCTGCCCTTGCTGAAACCTTGACGGTTTGTCATGATAATGCACGAACCAAATGACTTATCTTTTAAAAGTGACCAAAAACCCATATCTGGTGTAACTTCTTTTCCTATTTATGCCTTATGCGGTGTTGGTCACCACCAAAGATAAAGAAATACCCAAAATAATATTCTTATCACAAGCTGATGCCATATTTATGAGGGTCCAAGACGAGGGTCATTTATGAGGAAATCTTTTATGATCCCCCACCAGACCGACCACCACTCACTCACTTTATTGTTTTCATTTTGCAAATCTGGAGGGGGGGGGGGGGGGGGGGGGGAGAGACTAACGCTCAGTGACCCCATATCCGCACCCTCCCTCTGTTCCTGCTGCTTTCTTTTTTGCTTTTTGCGTTTTACGTTTTATTTCATATTATTTTGTTTGTTGGGTTGAATGACTTTGGACAACGTGTGCGAGCGTCGAGCAAAATCCAAACAAAATAACAGAAAAAGAGCGTAACGTTTTTGGAGGAATCTCGGAGAGCCAATGAACCCACAAAAACAAAAACAAACTAAAAGAACTGTACACAGCTGATAGAGAGGGGTTAGGGTTAGGGTTAGACGAAATGTCGTTGCAGGAGGTGGAGCAGTAGATGTCTCGCTTGGATATGGATATGCCCTTTCTGCCAGTTCAACCCCTCATATTTTTTGGCAAACAAATTTCTCCACTAATTCCTTAACAAAAACGCTTTTGTTTAGATTTTGCTTTTTTTGAATTTATTGTAGAGAATTTTACAAAAATAAACCATCATCATGTAGTCATCATCACATGGCCTGGCCTAACTGGTCTTCTCGTAGTGAACATGTGGCGAGCGAAGTGTGATGGAAGGGGGCGGGGGACATAATATTATTACGTGGTTCCCAGTTTTAGACAAGTTCTTTGCTCTTCGACTTTGCTTTGGTTTACAAAATGCGTCATTTGGCACGCAGTTTGGTTTATTAAAATATTTTTGAAAATTGTTAATTTTATGAGGAAATACGTTTTATTTTTGAATATGAGCTGGTTGTCTTTCAAAGATTTATGATGGATCAGTTAAGTATATAATTGAGACATTTAGGTAGTTGATTTTTGTGATTTGGGGACACTAAGGGAATGGAATAAAGCTATCTCAGTTAACGCTTGATAAGTGATGTAAAGAGCAAGGGTTACAATTTATATAAATTTATTATTAAACCTTCAAGTTTTTGCCGGCTCTAGGTCAGGTCTAGGTAAAACAGGAACACACCACACCATAAAGGAGATTAGTCGACCGAACAGCTGTTTCATTGGTATCTCTAGCAAATCATCAGCATCAAAACAACTCCCTCCTCCTCCTCATGCCTGCAGTGTTATAATGTTACTCAACAGCAACAAACCAGACACAACGAGAAAGAGACTCCGGGATTTTTGGGAAGGCCAAACAATTTTTTCTTCCCGAACCTGAACCGGAGCAATCAAAAGTTGAATAGGGGTCGATTCCAAAAACAGTTCTATTAAATTTTTTTAGCTGCTATAATTGCCAAGTTTGCCATTTTCCTTAGAAAAAAAAAAGATTGCAAAGAAAAATTTGGCTTTATTGTATAATATTCAAAAGGAACTAATAAATAAAATCTTTAAGAATGGTAAATAAATTTATGATTCTTTACCATGTTTATCTTCTGATGAAGATGAAAAGCAATCTTAAAGCTTTAAAGTTTTGGAAAAATTACACAGTACAACTCTTAAAAAAACCTCCGGCATGGGACCCTTAAATTATGATAAAGGGGCCTCTGTAAACATCTCCTCATACACAGATTTTCCAATAAAGCCTCTTTTCGCTTTATATGGGTCCTTTTGTACTTGCAACACACAACGACACCAATTTTATCTTATATTTTAAGAGCTTAAGATAAAAATCTGTAAAATTCAGAAAATGTGGACAGGGTCATTGGGAACGCAATACAAAATATAAATATAAAAAAAAAATCACTTCAATCGGGCAATTGGTTAAGGTACCTCCAGAAGGCGTTAAACCTCTTGAATATCTTAAAAAGGGCAGTGTAGATTTTGATCAAAATCGACTTTTATAATGGTAAAATGGGCTATTGCAGGCCCCTTAGAGATGGTACTCTATAGCCAAAAAACCTGTTATCATTGTAAAGAACTTAACAATTTCGCATTTGTTGTTTTAGCTGTTCCTACAACACCAGTTTACGTCTAGCGCACTTTTCTACTTATATATCTGTTTTATCCACCGATAGAGTCAGAAATAATGTAAGATTTCTGGAAGACACGCTAACGATTAACTTATACCAGGTGTGTTTACAAAGGAGAGAGAATTTCCCCTACAAGTCGAAGACGATAGACAAAGCTTGGTGTTAACAAAACCGGGAGGTTCTTGAAACAGCTGTACAGTCGAATATTCTCCTTTGTGGTATGTGTGATTCTTGTTTTAAAAGTTATGAACAAACATAAATGTAGAGTATACGGGGATGTCCTGGAAATCTCTAGAGATTTTGACCTCGGTTGGTTTGCAAAACGGTCGAAAAATCCGTCGGTGTCCCAGAACTTTAAGAGATTTCATTTTATTATTTGAAAATCTAATTAGAACACAATATTCCAGAAAAGGCTTCATCTCTAAAAACAGGGCTGCATCTCTGGCAAAAAAATTTCCATTATTTTAGTAAGGGGATAATTTAATGTTCAAGTGAGAATTATTGATTGTGTTATATAGTGCCCCAAGTGATAATATGATGCATTTTTAAATTATAATTCAAATTTAAATATATTCATTTCATATTTTCCAAAAATAAAATGCGAAATTTAAAAATGTGTTCGCGCCACTCATGAAGTGTAATTTGCCATTACTTAGTCAGCTGGCTTTTACATAGATGACGACCAAGCTGTAGATGGCGCCACTTGAGGTGGCTGCTTTTGACAAATACGAAAAACTTTGGTTGGTTTTGCGAATAATTATTAAAACGCAAATTGCAATGTTTAAACTAATCAAATAATTTATTCATTTGATGCAACATATCCAGAAAAATAATGTTGTTTACATTTCCAAAACTAATTTTACTTGTCGAAATTGTTTGGGTGGTGAATTTTGCTAAATCACCTGACAAAACACGAGAGATTTGAAACCAACCGGAAGAGATTTCTGTGACACCGAGAATTGGTTTTGGGTTGGAATTTGATTGGAAGAGATTTATGATTCTGTTCATAACATTTATAAAACAAGACACGCACAACACCACAACGGAGACTGGTGCTATTTCATGAATTTCCACAATTCAATCATCAGCGATCTTTGCCTATCTTCAATGAGCTGGCAGAGGCTTTCCCATAACAGAATTGCTATGACCGCTTAGGAATCCCATAAAACTTGGTGGAATTATGTGAATGCATAGAAAACTTAGAAATACGAGGTTTGGGGACGTTTACATTGAAGACAAAAAGTTTTTCTCACTAAAACTACATTTTCGACCGATGGTTCCTATGACAGCTATATGCTATAGTCATCCGATCCGACCGGTTCCGACAAATGTGCAGCGTATTTGTACCAAAAGTCTTCGTGCAAAGTTTGGTTAAGATAGCTTTAAAACTGACGGAGGAGATAGCATAGAAACAGACGGACATGGCTACATCAACTCAGATCGTCATGCTGATCAAGAATATATATACTTTGTGTGGTCGAAGATGCTTCCTTCTATGCGTTACAAACATCTGGAAAATTTTAATATACCAAAATCCGAGGAAATCATGGCTTTCCAAGCGGTCATAGCAATATTGTTTTTGCAAATTTAGCCTCTTTAGCCCCACATATTCTGACAGCACTGGGATCCAAGGCGAATTGTACAAGACTTGGGGGCTTAACTTAATGAACCGTTTACTTTTCAGTTTGTCGGTTCGGTTCATAAGCACGACATTAATTCGCTGGGTAAGAACTCAGCAAAAACTGAAACGTAAATTATTGGCAGTGGAAAAAAGCTACAAAGCGAAGAAAGAAGAAGAAGCTGACGCTGCTATGTGGATAATTGTTATGATTTATTTTGTTCAGAATGTTGTGGTTGTGATTCACTAATTACGTGTAATATCATACAACTCTTAATAGCTGAATGATTCAGCTGACTGATTCAGCTGACTTGTAAGTAAGTAACACAGTTTATCCCCCTCTATTGAGATATTTTAACCAATTCTGCTTTCTCTGGCAAAAGACGTCACACACACACACACACACACAGCCACTTTGAGATGTTGTGTGAATGTAATGCGCATTTAATTTATTGGCTTAGGTTTTATGTGTTTTGGCAATAGATTATCTAAAACAATTGTTATTATTTAATCAATAATTGTGTAAAACTGCGTTGATTGGCATTGTGTATGTTGTTTGTCTCTGCGCAAAAGGAAACGGATTCAAGGATACAAACAGAGAAAGAGAATGTCGTTAACAGAGTTTTTCTTTGTCTGCGCAGCAACAAAAGGGAAATGGAAATGCAGGAAGGCCATAACAGACGGCGACACACGACACACAGCTGATTAAGAAGAATCAACGCGTGGGCGAGCGGGTAGGGGGAGTTGGAGGGGTGGGCTATCTGTCTGTCTGTCTGTGGCGCACAACAAATACGAAAAAATTGAAATGAACGCAAATGAAACGTGAATTGAAATCATTTACTTTTTTTTTTCTCTGCTCGCAGTTCACTTGACCATATAGAGAAGAAGAACGCTGCCAGGCACACACGCGCACACACACACACACATAGAGTGCAGTATATATGTAGCAGCATTTATCGCTTTGCATGCTTTTTGTTTACATAAGTCCAAGTCAAGAAACAAGTTTAACGCTTTCAATAACGCAATCTTGCACGTTGCCTGGCGAAATTCTCTGACCAAATATCAACAAAGTTCAAGGCAATTAAAAAAAAATATTCTAAAATCTGAACCCAAAAGGAATGTGCAATAATAATGGCCGCCAAAGCGGGCGTAGGGGGGGACTTACCTTTTCCAGCAGAGGTAAAAGGCACACTACTTCCGTTAATTCAAAATGTTGAATTGATTTTCGTGTGGTTGGTTTACCCCTCAATTTGTTGGCTTTTGTTTAATTAGACATTATTGCAGTTTATTTTTGTGGCAAATATATTGATTCCCTCCCACACACACTTTCGCTCGCTCTTTCTCCCTCACACGCCTCGGCTCAGCTGTGCTTTGTTGCTGCTGCTGCGACTGCTGCTGCCTTCGTCTCTTCTTCCTGCTGCCGTTTATTATAACCGCACACATTGATTTTTTCGTTGCGTTTTTAACATTTTTCTTTTGATTTAAGCTTAAACACAGGCGTCTTAACTTATGATTACATACATTTTTATATAATTCATAGCTTTGCACATTTTTCTTTCACTTTTGGTTGCTTTTCGCTACTTCGGCAGCTTTCTTTTTGGCTTGCGAGCCAGAGCACGTAATCGCCAAACTGAAAATTGCAAAGAAAAACCACCCTGCACTTTGCGGTGCAGACTTTTTTTTGGCTTTTCACTTGTTCACTTCGTTTTGTTTTGTTAATTAAACTTTGCAAATATACCGTAATGTCCCCGGCCGTTTTCTTGTTGTTAGTCGATGCCGCAGAGTGACCGTATTCACTGTGGGGCACTTTGGGGCAGAGTGACCGTGTTTGCTGTTTTTTTTTTGGCGTTTTTCTTAGGGTTGTCATGAGTGGCGATATTTTTTTTAAAATATGTTAACGGCATTTTTAAAAGTGATTCAAAAACGTTGAATATAAAATTAAGTGAATACAAAGAATTAGAGTTTACATGAGACAGTTGGAAGCAGGATATTAAATCCACAGTTTTAAAGCATGACCTTTTAGGGGTAGAAGCAAAGGCTTTACTTAAAAAAACTTCGTCGACAGCTGTTAAGTACAAAAAGCCATAAAAATCTTTTACACAGAGCAATAAAATTTATATATTTAATATCAAATTACTCATACTTCTAAAATGTCGAGACATTTAGTTTAAATTACATTTTGAATACCAATTTATAACATTTCAATAGATTCTCGAGTAAAAGATATTATTTTGGAACAGAAGGATATTGTTTTGGAACCCGAATGATAAGAAAAGATTGAAATTTTAAGCAATAAATTAAATAAAATACAATGCCATTAGAAAGGTTTGACACATGTTTGTAATAATAGTTTTCTGGCAGAATATGCAGTTTGGAAATCTAAGAGACAGGATGAAATTCTGGAAGAGAACGGTCACACTCAAAACGAATCATGTCTAAATCAAGCTCAAGCTGGACTTCGTTATATCTTTAAGTATGAATATAACTTTCTCACTTTTTCTGGGCACACTGGACGTATTGTATGGAACAGCTGTTCGACGAAATCTAAATCAAATCTAAATCAGGAATACTACTAATATCACTTCAGTGAGCTTTAACATTGCGGAGATAACTTTCTAGAATCTACTACTGAATGCATGTGTATTTCTTAGCTTCTTGCTTTGGCAAATAATTTAATATACTTTGGAATCGAGAATCTAAAAACTTAGAAAAATATGCGTGCCGATTTTAACACTGAATTCTATAGCATTTTTAACTTCATAATTAGTTTAAGTGTTTTCAGTAACAATTTTCCATTCCATTTTTCAGTTTTCTACTGTATTTTCTGTTCATTCACACCGACTACACTGAAAGAAAAAAGCATAGTTTTTGATGATCCTCAGCATGATTTTTCGATACCCATTTAGACTGGATAGTTGACTATACTTTTTTGGGATCCATTGGATCTTTTCGAAGTCGATTTATTATTGAAAAAAGGATAAAAACTATCCATTAGAACAATTAAAAACTATAATTTTTTTCATATCCATTGGATCTTTATGAAATACCCTTTTGATCTTGTTTAATATCCAATTCTTAATATCCCTTGGATCTTAATGACATATCCCATGGATCTGTTATTAATATCTTTTAAGATCCATTGGAACTTAATGACGTATCCCAAGAATTTGTTGTAAAAAAAAAACAGCACAATAACTTGTATCAATTTATTTCATTTTGATAATAGAAAAGTAATATTTAATACACAAAAATTTTGGGAGTGTCTGGAACGGGAATGTTTAAATTAGTGAGTATATATTGACTTAGAAATAGTATTCTCCACCTGTAAGGCCATCCTCATTGTCTTAAACTTTCATTAAGAGGTTCCGGTTAAACGGGCTCTTTGTAATATCGTTAAAATAGGAAGTGAGCTTCTCCAGGGAGCCGTAACACCTTAGTTCCAAGAGGTGATGTAAAAGAGCATAAGAAATATATAAAAAGTCATTAGTATTATTGAAGTACATGTTTACTAAACCAGGAAACAAGTAGACTAAAATGCGGGTTGTTTGAGTGCAAGCACATATCCCTTACCTGATGTTTATTATTTCACTTCAATTTCACTTTAAAATCACTCCCAACACATCATTTTATTGCCGGCTATGCATAAGCGCGTGTGTTCTCTTCAATTGTTTCACTTCGAATGACGCAGCGCTCATGACATCAAAATTCCCAATATGTCTTTCTCTTTCGCACCATCGCGCATACTTGACTTGCTTGCTTGCCGATATTAAAAATCGATACTTCAAGCAAAATTAGATCCCGTTCACCCTTTTTTAAACTCCTTTGGATCGTTTTGACTTAAAAAGGATATGACAGAAAAAAGGATAGTTTATTGATCTTAATTCTTCATCCAAAGGAGCTAAAACATGTGAAAAGGATATAAAAAATGGGGATCTTAAAGGGGATGTTTCGAATATTCTTTCTACGGGGATCTTTTCTTTTACAAAATAAAACATTTGCTTTACTTTTTTTACATTTAAAATAATATTTTAGTTCATTTTAATTCAGTTTTTGTTCTTTTTTCTTCATTTTGGTGTTTCATTTATAATATATATTTCATAAAATTTATTTGTATTTGTTTTTTTGTTTTGTTTGAAAAACTACACACAATTGTTAAAGCGTAATTTTGTTTAAACCAAAAAGTTCTGTGTGACACGGAACTAATCGTTGCTCTTTATATAGTTGTTGTTTTTTTGTTTTATTTCATTATTTTTTGGGTGGCAACTCTGCAAATATTTATACTGTTTTCTGTTATTTCATTCAACACTAACTCTAACTAATACTCGTACATACTTATCATCAAACGAAATTGAAACACACTACCAAGAGGGAAAAAAGTTTCGTTTTGTAAATATGATTTTGATTCTTTAGGAAAATATATATGGTAGATATATATATATATATATAGTTACATGTACATATATTTATGTATGGACACAAAATATTGAATATTCAGAGTTTTCCTCTATTATTGTGCTAAACAGTGAGGGCGAGAGGGGAAAGCTGTGTGTGTGTGTGTGTGTATGTGTATTTGCTGGTGTTATTGTTCATAAGAGCAACTCACAATTATAAGATATCGAGGGAGAGGAAGGAGGGGAGTAAAGATTATATATAGAAACCATTTGGTTGTGAAACAAATATTGAATTTGAGTTGCTCTTATGTTTCTTACGACGTTTTGTACCCGTTTACAATTAAGACATTTACAAAATAGACAAGTATGTTGTATGTAGGTGTATATAGATATAGGTGTATACATGATTTATTTATTTACCAAGTGTTTGTTGTTTGCTTTAGAAACGCTGATCCATTCAGTTAATATTTGTTTTGTAAGTTTCAAATGAGTTAGGGCTCCATTATTCCATCTTAAAATGCAAATTAAGTTACTTATTGGTCTTAGATTTACTTCCAGGAAAATTTCACTTTAGTATCGATTTGATTTTTCAACGTAATTATTTTAAATCAATGTAACTCTATATGGGTTTTAGGGAACTGCTTTGATTTTAGTCAAAGTTTTCGTTTTAAATCAAGTTAAGAAAATGTGCAATGTTTCCCTTCGCAAATAAAACTGACATCTCTAGCATACGATACTTTTCATTTGCTTTTGAGCGGCGCTCTTGCTCTCATTTTTTGTCCACTGGCGTCACTCAGACGCACAAGAAATTGCCTCGCTTCGAGGTGTGTTACAAAAACAAAATCCCTACTGTTCGCAGACGACTGCAAAATTAAAATAGATTGCTACTCGACTTGTACCTCGGTGATAAGAGGTTTTATGGACTGCTCCCAAACTCAAATTTAGGGCCCACCGCTAGTCACAACTGTAACATTACTAAAAGAATTCCAGCAATTCGTGAAAATGATCCTTTTCAATTCATCAAAGCATCACAAAAGTGTCTTGGTTTCGAAATACGACGTCCCAAACTTTTATTCTGCACGCTTTGTATTGCTCGATTAAATCTTTTGAAATCTAAATATTTGGTATTTGTCAAAGTTTTTTGCTTTTTCAAGCTTGGCGCAAGATCAAAAAATGGTTGATTGTAACTCTATG
>JBAMBO010003810.1:0-110943 GCA_037044535.1 Lordiphosa magnipectinata
CAAATTAGCATGGGGCCCGATATCGTTGAATTATTTTGGAAAATTGTATGCATCCCTTCCAGACCGAATGTGTGAGGTTTTGGAGAAAAAGGGAGGCTCAACACACTATTAAAAACTTTTTTTGGTTTAAAAACATGTTAGTAATTTCTTATTTAAGTAATATTGTTATTTGAAAAGGATTGAAATATTCTTAAATGGTTTTTAGATAAAGTATCCTATTCAAGTGGTGCAAAATGAAGACTCCAAAATTTGTTACTTATTGGTTATTGGTTAACAATGTTTTTTGTATACTTACAACTTTTGAATAATTTTGTAATTTTCGTCTAATTACTACATTTAAATAAACTTTATAAATAAACAAAAATTTTCCTAGATGGCTTGGTTTAGCAGCAATTAACTATAGAAAATCGACTTTAGACGTGTCCTATTCAAGTGGCGAGCAGTGTATGTTCTTGATCAGGGCGACGAGCTGAGTCGATTGAGATTTGTCCGTCCGTCTGTTTGTCTGTCCGTATGTCTGTTTCTGCGCAAACTAGTCTCCAGTGTTAGGAAGTACCTAGGTTCAAAAACCTAGGTACATATTTAGATACATATTTTGTGTACCTTTTACCTTACCTCGGTATTTTTATTTTCCAGTACCTTTTACCTTACCTAGGTCCAAATTTTCATTTATCTTGTCAAAAAGTAAGGTATAAGGTACTTTCTAATTTTTTCATTCTAATTTATTCATTCTATCAATTTGATTGTCGATGTCACTATTAAAATAACATAGTCTTGAGCTAACTACTGTATAGATCCTTAAGACGTTTTAAGTCAAGAAAATACAGAAAGCTGTCGCACAACTAGCATGGAAATAAGGTACATGAACTATATTTTGAATGGTTACAAAATGCGATTACTATTTAAAGTTGAGATTATAAATGACAGTATTTTATTTAACACACAACAAACCAAAATATATTCTATGACCCTATCACCAGTAGACTTTGCTATCAGCTTAAATAATTGGGTCACTAATTTTACTATTTAAGAAGTTTTAAAAACTAGTCCATATCGCTTTACTTTCTATGTATCTAGGCCAAGATCAAATACGTAGACCAAGACTAAATATGTAGATAAGGCCATTTGTGAAGTTGACGCGAATGGTATTAATGTTATTTGTTAAAAGTATATATTGTAAATTATGTCGAAAATTCAAGTAGGAATTCTAGCCTAAATAGTCAAAAAGAAAAAAAAGAAAAAATATTTTTTTCTGACTTAAAACTAAAAACAAAGTGTATATCCCTGTAGAAATTTTGGGAATCTCGGAACACAGATTTGTTGTACTGATTCCAGAGAATCTTTTGTTCTTATTCCGTACACTTTTGTTGAAATTTCGATGAAACCTCAAAGTTATCAGTTCACAACATTTTTGGTTAGGTGGTGTTGGATAAACCATGCTTTAAAAGGCATTTAAAAAACACCTTTTTAGTACCTTTACCTTTACCTAGGTACTAGAAATTTCGTATACCTTTTATTTTACCAAGGTATATTTTTTGACATTTACCTTGTACCTTACCTAGGTAAGAAAATTGAGTACCTTTCCAATCACTACTAGTCTCTCAGTTTTAAAGCTATCAAGCTGAAATTTTGCACAGAGTCTTCTTTTTACTGCACGCTGCTAATATATCGGATCGGATGACTATATCTTATAGCTGCCAAACGAACAATCGGTCGAAAAATGGGTCTTTGTAAGAAAAACTTTTTTGTTTTCAATGTAGGCGTCCCCAAACTGCGCCATTAACAATATTGTTTGCTTTCAAATAGATTTTACACACTTTGGTCAAAATCGGCTGACTATATCTTATAGCTGCCATAGGACCGATCGGTCGGAAATGGGACTTAGTGAAAAAACTTTATTATTTTCAAGTAAAACGTTCTTTAAGTCGGTGATTATTAATATTAGGCGCTTTTAATCTAATTTGAAAAAGTTGATCGACATCGGGTGACTATATCTTATGGTTGCCATAGGACCGATCGGTCGAAGTAAGAAATTTTATTTGTTTTTAATGTTAGCGTCCTTAAACTGACTGATTACTAATTATATATGCTTTCAAATATATTCGCAAAATTTGGACGAAATCGGATGACTATATCTTAAGGCTGCCATAGGACCGATTGGTCGGAAAATGAGTCTTAGTGAGAAAACCTTTTTTGTTATAAATTTTATCTTTCTTAAACTGGGCGATTGTTAATTTAATATGTTATATGTCAAAAAGATTCGCGAAATTTGGTCGAAAACAGATGTTTATACGTCGGAAAATGGGTTTTAGTTACAAAAGTTTTTGATTTTTATGTAAGCGTTCATTAATTCTGACATTTCAAAAACAGCATTTGCAAGGGTATAAAAACTTCGGCACTGAGGAAGTTAGCTTGGCCTTCTCACTTTCCTTTTAATGGTACACTTCAAATATTACCTCAGTAAAATAAGTATATGTGCATAAATGTTTTTCTTTAACTTTTCAATAATAGCAACGGTACATTTTTTGTTGGTGTACAGTATACAGTTAATATTAAGTGTGTTCTTGTATACCATTTTAAGCTGTCTATGCTAAATTAGTCTTTGGTCACCATTCTTAGGGCCGTTTTCTCATGTTCATGTTTTTGCTCAAAGCGAAATCCATCTAGATTTGGCAACTAGATGGTTTTTGCGCAATTGGTTGTCTCATGTAGGTTGATTATAAATTCGGGCATTTGCGCCACGGTCACACCGGGAGGGCTGAAATGGTATAATGCTAGGTTGGCAGCACCTTTGTACTCGGCACAGAATTGTTTTTTTTATTGCGCGCCAATTTTAAAAATTAAAGCAAGAATTTTACAGAGAAGGAGAAGGTTTTTCTTTTGGAACGACTTGTTACTGTGATGGGAAATTAAGCAGTAGGTCAAATCTTATGTTCTTACAGGTATATAATTTGGACAAATTTTCATGAAAATTGGGCTATATAGGCCAAATAGTGAAACTTTTCGGCCATATTTGATCAAACTATTTGCGTATTTATTGCGTGGAACCAAAGTTTAAGATTTTAATCCTGTAAAATCTTTAATCATGGCTATTCTTATCAAAATTTAGCCAAATTATTTGGATGTGTAAACTTAGCTTAAGCAATGAACTAGGGGAATCAGAATGTGCATCTGTAATTTCAGCAATGTCTACAGGTGTTCTTGTATATTAAAGGCACATCCAATATTTTCCATTTTTGGTTTACTTAATAACAATTCAGACTTAACTGTTTTTAGCAGCAGTTGTTTTTTGTTTTCAAATATTTTTCAGTGTGACCATATGCGCGGATACATAAAAATACTTAATTTGCATAACCATGTACATGGATTTGAAATCAATGTGGTTGAAGTAGATTGCTACGAAATTCATCTAGATGGTTAGCAATGAACATGAGCAAAGCAAATGCAGCAAATCCACCTAGATTTGCAAAAACACCAACATGAGAAAACGGCCCTTAGTGCGGTTATCCTGAATTTTGTGTGTTGTGATTGCAATTTCTTAGGAAATAAGTATATGGGCGAGTTAAGATTGATGTGCATTTGACGGTTAGCGTCCCATTAACCCAATAAGCTTTATTAAACAAGAAAGAAAGTCGGTCAAGCCCGACTATAACATACTCTGTACCCTTACACTCGCATTTGCTCAGGAGTCAAACGGCCAGTTAACACCCCGCGCACAACGCGGTGCGCTCTCTAAGTTTCTCTCTCTCTCTCTCTCTTTCTCTCTCGCACTAAGATTGCCTGTGTTGAACGGTTAGGGTATGTTGGTGTGGGGGTGGGTGGTGTTAACTGGCCTTTTTTGCCCAAACCTTGAGTATCGTTCATCCGATCTTTATCATTCCTTCAGCAAATCGATAAATAATTTGGTTTACAAGGTATCCCCAGAAGGAACGAACGAACTATGTATCTCCAAAACCGTAGGAGATATGAAGTTTTTTCCAAATTGCAGGGGCGGGAGGGGGCGTGGCAAAAATTGAAAATAAACTTGATCTGCCTGCAAGTATAAGAAATATATGTCCCATACATGTCAAACCTCTATCTCTTACCATCTCTGAGATCTCTTCGTTCATACGGACAGACAGACGGACAGACGGACAGACAGACAGACGGACAGACGGACATGGCTATATCGACTCGGCTGTTGATGCTGATCACGAATATATATACTTTGAAGGGTCGGAAACGATTCCTTCTGCCTGTTACATACTTTTGACAAACTTAATATACTCTATGTACCTTCGGTACAGAGTATAAAAATAACGAAGGTAACTTTCATTTATAACTTTAAACAATTATTCTATGAGTGATTTTTATCCTAGCATGCCAGGAGGAGTGCATTTGTCAGCTAAAGAGCGTGGATTAATAATAAGACTTCAGAAAAGTGGCACTAAAACTGCTGCTATGCTGCCTTGGGAACACGATATCAAGCTTTTAAAAAAAAAAAACTCGATTATTATTGTGATATCAAACGCTAAGGCAGACCAAACAGCATTGACGCAGCATTGAAGCATTCGTCGTCTTGCGGCTCAGAAAGACATTTCATGTAACGAGACAAAATGTCATTTAGAACTTAATGTAACCAGAAGACGTGTTCATCAAGTATTTATTGAAATCAATGACAATGAGTGACTGTACCAAAACTACTTCCACTTCACCTGAAGGCTTGTGTGGCGCTTGCTGCAAGAGACAAATTTTGGTCAACTGAGTTCCCCAATGTGGTTGTCCTGTTGGATTCTATAACTATTAGCGTGATTTACGGTAACTACAGCACTCCCCGCATTTGCGAAAACACTCTGACGGACCCCTAAAGATTTGCTCTGCTTTTGGTCATGCTGGAAGGTCTCGAAATTGTTTTATGCCAACTAAAACTAATGCAGAGTTGTTGAAAAGTGAGCACGTTGAATTTGGAAATAACCTTTGGGAGGATTATGGGATTCATCAACAAGAAAAGGCCGCAATTCACAAAAAAGGCTTCTCTTTCGTACAGAAATATTCCGGTTTTGTATTGGCCAGCGATTAGCCAGGACTTAAAGTGCCAGAGTTTTTAGGAATGGTCGAAAGTTTGACACACTCAAGCAACTTAAGCACGTTTTTATAGCAGAGTGGGAAACAAATCAGCAATTGAACTCTGCAAAAATTAGTGGATTCTATGCCTGATCGCCTTAATAAGGTTATAACACCAAAAGGAAAGAGCATTAACTACCAAATTATAAACAAAGTGTAAAAGTGAATATGCACATATGTATACTTATTTCCTTTGGACTTCTTTTATTGAAAGTTGATAGTTAGTGACCTTTCTAAATTGTATAATTTGAGTGTTGCCGGCTCGAGGTCAAATAAAAACACACAGATGTGTATGATGTTTTCCAATAAACAACATACACATCTGTGTGTTTTTACATGACCTCGAGGTGGCAACACTCAAATAAGTCTTTTATTTAAGTTAATATGTTTCTCAAACACGGAAAAATCGATTCGCCCATCCACAAAATTCGTAATATTTACCGATGTTTACAGTAAGTCTGTCCGTATGAACAAACATATCTGACAGATGGTAAGAGATAGATATTTGACATGTATGTACTTGCAGGCAGATCAAGTTTATTTTCAATTTTCGCCACGCCCCCTAACGCCCCCGCAATGTGAAAAAAACGTCATATCTTCCACAGTTTTGGAGATAGATGATTTGTACTTTCTAAAGATAGTAAGTAATTAGCATTATTTACCGATTTGCCAAAGAAATGGTAAAGATCAGGTTAACGATACTCAAGTTATGACCAAAAGTCAGTTTTAATCAAAGGTCAGTTTTAAAATGGTTACAGTAGTGGCTCCGTCTATTGGTCAGTTTTGAAAATCAAGTAGTGGCGCCATTTTTTGGTCAAGTTATGACCAAAAGAAAGTTCGCTGTCGCACCAGCAGCACTGCTAAGGCTGCTACAGTGTATTTTACAGTCGGGCTTGATTGGCTTTCTTACTTGCGTTGAAAAGAAAAATGTAAAGCCAGTTTGAGCAATAGATTTTTCGCCAACAGCAAAGAAAATAGAAGTGGAAGAAACCTTTTATTGCTTTTTGCTGCGAATGATGGGTCAGTCTCCAAAGGAATTCTCTTTTTTCGCTAGGTATTTCCAGCCTTATACTAGTCTATACTTGGGTTACTTATGATATATGACAGACATAAATATCCAGCAATTTGGTATGCCCTTTACGGGCCTCAGGGTAAATCATACACACACACATTCTTACACACACACACACACACACACATGATGGCTGGTCGTGCATGTTTCATGTCCACTTAGCTAAGAAGACGACGACATTACGACCCGTACCTCCCTCTCATCTACCACTCCACCCTCAGAGCCTGCCGTTGTCCTTTGCTTTCGCAGTAGTTTTTTGGTTTTGCTGCCGCTGGCACTGAATTACGCTTAAATTATGGTAATTTATTTTGCCCAAAAGAGCGATCTAACAAGTCCAATGGTCAGTGGTGACCCCGTTCCTGCCATTGTTGTTATCAGAGTTTTTCGGTTCATCGCCACCCGCCAACCAAATGGAGTTCATATGGCATATGGTTCTCCATCAAGTTTAGTTTGCTTTAAACTTCGTCTCATATTTCCAATTAAGAATTAACAATATTTTGCTCCTTCCTTCGCCTGCCTGCCAAGTGTAAAGTGGCAATTTCTTTTCGGTTATGAAGTGGCAACCGGACGGCCCTGCCGTCTGCCATTGACGCCTCTCGTCAGCTTCTTGATTTATGTTCTCGCCCAACGTCAACTCGATAAATGAGCGTGAAAAAATAGAAGGGAGAAACTGCAGCTAACCCGCTTAGGGATTGCCCTGGCCCTGGCCGGGGGGCAATTAAAAATACAAAACTGCACTCGGCTGCGCGGTTGGAAACAAATACTCCGCCAGCGACGGCAATCATGTTGAATCATGTTGAATCGTGCCGCGGTCCGTGGTCCGCGATGGATTAACATGTTGGCCGCACGGGGCTCATTAAGTGCGTCGTTGTCGTCGTCGTCGGCGGCGACGTCGTTGTGGCTCTAACTGAATGACTGAGTGTGCCCCAGTGGCTGAGTGGGCGGGTGAGCTTAGAGCTCACATCAAATAACAAATTAACGATGACGAAGCCACAGGAGCCGCCGCAGCAATCATTTTCCCCCGTTTCCTTTTTTGATTTTTCCTTCTTTTTGTTACACTCGCTTTTGGCTCGTTCCGCAAATATTTGCTGAAATGCATGAATGAGCGAATGAGTGAATAAATGAATGAGTGAATGAACTGAATCGACTAATGATGTGGCGCGAGTGTGGCGATGAGAATTGCCGTGCTTTGTCAAAAAATATATAGAAATGTCAAAGAGTATCAAAAACATACTAAAATCCAAATGGAAACAACTAAAGCAAATGCCCAGGAAAATTTTTGAAAATTAGAAGAAACAAAAATTTATGAGGAGAAAACTAAAAAAAAAACCAAAAGAACGGTTATAGCGTCTGTTAACAGCGTGACCCTCCTTCGAGGTCTCAAAATCACCTTAACTTTAAAATTTCGATATATTTACATCTTGGCGGCCATTTTCAAATAATTACAAAGACTACAATTAAAAAATTTGAGTTCTTAAGAAGTTCTACAGAAATTCGGGAAAATTCGTCAGATGCCCTATAGAAATTTAGTAGATATTTGTGGGAATTTAGTTAAAGTTCGATAAAATATTGGAAGAAATGCAGTGCAAGTTCCGGGTCAATTCCGTTGAAATTCGCTTAAAATTCAAAAACAAGTCCATCGAAATTCAAAAAAAATTCCTTAGAAATTTCCAAGAACTTATGTTTAAGTATCGACAAAGTTTGTTGAATTCTCAAATAATATGTATAGAATACAAGAAAGAGTGCTGCAGTCGAGTACCCCGACTCTGTTCCAAGTAATGTTGTTCCTATGGCTTTGATTACCTAAGTTAATATTGAGTTAACTTCTTCGACTGAAAATATTTCGTGTATCGTTCATCCGATCTTTATCATTCCTTCAGCAAATCGATAAATAATTTTGAGTACTAGATATCTCTAGAAAGTACGAACTGTAGGAAATATGACGGTTTTTCCAAATTGCGGAGGCGGGAGGGGGCGTGGCAAAAATTGAAAATAAACTTGATCTGCCTGCAAGTATAAGAAATATATGTCCCATACATGTCAAACCTCTATCTCTTACCATCTCTGAGATCTCTTCGTTCATACGGACGGACAGACAGACAGACAGACAGACAGACGGACATGGCTATATCGACTCGGCTGTTGATGCTGATCAAGAATATATTATATATACTTTATAGGGTCGGAAATGATTCCTTCTCCCTGTTACATACTTTTGCACAAACTTAATATACTCTATGTACCTTTGGTACAGAGTATAAAATTGAGGAAAGGTAACTTCGGTTCGACCGAAGTTTATATACCCTTGCAGCTTGTTTAATTTATATAATTTAAGGTTTTAAATGATTTTCGTCGATCATTCTTAGCTGAGTTATTTTCCAAGCTCAGCAACAGATAGTTTTTTATATGGCAGCTATACGATATATTCATCCGATTTTGACCAAATTCCCCAAAACTGTGTGGGAACCCATAGTTTTCATAACTGGGAAGTAAAAAGACGCTACCATTGAAAACGAAAAAGTTTTTCTCAGTAGAACTACTTTTTCAACCGATCGTTTCTATGGTAGCTATATGCTATAGTCATCAGATTTGGATCAATCTTGGCAGAATTGTGTATAATCACATAAAAATGACCAGTAACAAGTTTGGGAGCAATAGCATTGAAAACAAAAAAGTTTTTTTTGTATGGCATGGTTGACCGATTTTAATAAAACTTGCTGGAATTATGTGAAAGCATAGAAAACTAATAAATACGAGGTTTGAGGACGTTTGCAATGAAAAAAAAGAAGTTTTTCTTACTAAAACTACTTTTTCGAGCGATCGTTCTTATGGCAGCTATACGCTATTGTCTTCCGACTTAGATCAAACTTAGCAGAATTCTGTAAAAACATATACTATTAACCAATATCAAGTTTGGGAGCGATAGCATTGAAAACAAAAAAGTTTTTCCTACTAAGTCTTTTTTTTTAGAACTTTATATTGTATGGCAGCTATACTATATAGTTGACCGATTTTCATCAAACTTGGTGGAACTATGTGAAAGCATAAAAAACTAACAAATACGAGATTTGGGAACGTTTGCGTTGAAGACAAAATAGTTTTTCCTACTAAAACTACTTTTTCAACTTATAGTTCTTATGGCAGCTATGTGCTATAGTCATCCGATCTAGCCGGTTGTACCAAAAGACTTCGTGCAAAGTTTGGTTAAGATAGCTTTTAAACTGGCGGAGGAGATCGCATAGAATCAGACGGACATACGGACGGACAGACGGATATGGCTATATCAACTCAGGTCGTCATGCTGATCAAGAATCTGTATACTTTGTGTGTTTGGAGATGCTTCCTTCTCCGCGTAACAAACATCTGGACAATTTTAATATACCCTCTACAAGGGTATTTAAAGAGTGGGTGTGATGGAACGCACTGAAATCACAACTTAACCTCATGACAGTCACTCTTTAATAAATATTCAATTCAAATTTGCTTTCCCCCTTTTTCCACACAGTCAAAAACTACATTTCTATGTGTGTGACGTTTGCGTTTACTCTCGCGCGCACTCTCCCGCTCTCTATGAAAAAGCGCTTAGATCAGAATGTTGGCTGAGCTCTATAACTGTTATACCTAGCGGCGATTATCGATTACTCCTAGATTACTTTGCCTTCAGTATGAAGGAAATATTCGCATACAATCTGCATTACTTTGCCGTATGCATGGCCGCTTTGTAAATGGGGTGCGCACATGCTGCATTACTTGTAATAAAACAAGTATGCCAGAGCCGAACCTCCATCGGATTCCCATATTTCGTATATTTTTTTTTAAATTGTAATGCAGAATGTTCGCAGTCTGTTTACAATTCAACACACAATTTAGGAATCGTATACTCAATCGTAAAGCACTTGTAATACGATTCAATTAACTAAAGATGGAAAAGTATACGGGTGGGTAAAGTACTTGATTTACGATGCAATGTACTATTGATAGAGAAGTATATGGGTTGGTAATGCACGTGCATTACAGCCTATATGAGTGGGTAATGATGGTAGTAATGCAGTGGTTTTTATATTAGTTTATTTTAAATGATTTTGTTATTCTTTGATAAATCATGTATGTTTTTTACAAAGCTTTAAATTGTCCAGACTACAAATGGGAAAAACGTCGTTATCAGGGGGCATGTTCTTTTTCGTTAGCTTTTTAAGGATGGCCAATATATCAATTTCGAATTTTTCAATTTTTGGTTACCTCTGCATAATCGTGTTTTGTGCCTCCATCACTTTTGCCAATTGAGTTTTCAACTTTACGAGTTTGTTTAATAACTAAGCCAAATTCAAGTGACTCCTCGCCACGTATGTGTCAAGTCACTGCTACACTTACACATTTGTTCTGCATACAAATACAAATTTAGAAAATAGAAGAAATGTCAAAAAACGCTTATGGATGAGGGGGGAAAGCACATAAGCGAACGAAATAGACATCGGCTCGTGTGTGGCACGATTAGTTGTTTCAGTTTGTTTCCGATTACTATCTCTCTAACGTAAAGCAGCGGTTGTATTGCATTACTTTTTCGTCAGGCGTAATGCATACTTTCGGCAGAACTGGTTGAGCTTTGCGCCTCTCTCACGCTCATTCTCTCACTTTATCTCCCGCTCTTAGCAAAAGCGAATAGTCCACAACAGAGTTCCCTAGCGATAGCCCCTGGGGCACGAACATTCGCTCCAATTCGTACCGAATGCTTGCCGAAGTCATGCATCACTGTGTGTTAGAGAGAGACACAGTCCCGTTTTCGCGCTCTCTGCTTGGGGAACCCTGGTCCACAACATGGTGAATGCTAAAAGCGAACGGCAATGCACAAGCAGAGACAAACAAATGTTCTGCGTCTATTTCTATCTCACAGGCAAACATCTACCGGCCTTTTTCTTTTTGGCATTTTCACAAACATCGCGTTCAAATTTTCCAAATATTCTGATATTCTTATAGCAATCAGAAAAAATTCTGTAGAAATTCAGAGTAAATTAAGTGAAAGTTCAGTTACTGATTGGTAGAACTTAAGTTGATATTGCGTAGAGATTTGAAAGTAATTTCCTTAAAATTCTGTTAAAATTCAGAAAAAATTCTTAATTAATTTGTAAGAAATTCAGAAAATTCGAAGAAATTTTCAAAAATGTTGATTAAATCCAAGAAAGTGTTTTGTGACTTTTTTCGTGACTTCTTTGAAAATTAATCATAGAACTTTAGGCAGGCTTCAGGTCCATAAGTTATGTTTGTGCATAACAAGGAAGTCTGGTCGACTGTACAGCTGTTTCAAGAACCTCCCCTTTTCTATTATCAGCAGTCTTTGCCTACCTTCAGTAAGTCGGCAGAGGCCATCTCATGCCAGCATTGCAAAAACCACTTGGGAAACCAACTAACCAAGTTGAAAGATAAATTACAGAAGATATATTCCTAATACAAACTGCATTACTTAAACTTATCCTTTAAATCCTAAACTTTATAGAAATTTAGTTAAAGTACCAAAAAAAAATATCCCAAAAGTACCAAAGATGCATGATATACCCTTCACTCACTTTTTGGTACAAATCTGAAAATGTGATTGCGTTTATGCTCCATTTCCAAATTGGCCAATATCATGGTACACAATGTATACATATTTGCACATTGTTTTTTTTGGTTTAGTGGGAGGGGGCCAGCCCCAGCAGGAGGCACTCGCTGCAACTGACAGTCAAGTCTGAGTCTGCCCGATGATTAAGAACCAAAACTTAAATATCAAAAATGAAAGCAGAGCAAAAATTCAATTTCAGCAAACGGAGCAAAAAAGAAACAGACAACAGACCGAAATTGAAATGCTTTAGAATTTTGCCTCATATATCTCTCAGTTAACAGCAGCAGGAGGGAGTGCCACAGTGCTGGCTTACAAAAGGACAGCTGCAATTCTCAATTTCTCATCTCGTCCAAACGATGTCGTTGCAATTAAATGAACGCACAAAAGTATGCAATGCAAATGGCAGACAGGCTCAAAATTAAACACACACACACACTCACACACACAGAGGAAAAATAGAAACGTGTGTCTAAGGCTGAGCGGCGCTACGTGCACTCAACACCTGTTCTCCATCTCTTTCTGGCAGGTGTGCGTGGCAATGGCAAATTGCAATTGCAATTGAAAGTGATAATTTCATTGCATCCTGCACAAAGCGGACGAGTGAGACGCCCGCATTCACATCCGCCTTTTGCCTACGCTACTTCAGCTGATACTCCTGCTGCTGTTGCTGCTGCTACTCCTCTCGTTAGACTGGGCACGTGTGCCTTGGCCAGCTACTGACACTGGCTGGGTACACTTGAAGAAAATCAATGATATTCCACAGTTCATCCAAGCGCACGAATTTGCGAGCTTCACATTTCTATTCTCTCAGTGTAGGCCATGTGCATGACAGTTGAACACAAATCAGGTTAAACACACGACGAGCTGGAGTGGGCGGTTGGTTGGCAATGCAAACCAAAGCCGTACCAATTGGGTCATAATTGCTTTACGGGCGCCAAACGCAAATGAGTCGTAAGCAAAGCACCGAGCAGAAAGTGGAGCCAAAGGAGCATGAAGCGCATCATCTGTGTGTGAAAATTGGGACAGGGGGACAAACAAAACTAACTGAAAAGTAAAGTGAAAATTTTCAAATATTTTCGAAGAAGATTTATAATTTATTCTCTCTTCTCCGGTGGCTTAGCCTCGTTTTGCCTTTTAATGAGCTGCAGCGGAATTATGTTTCCTTTGTGGCTTGGCCTGGCCTTGTGTCTGTTTTGTAGAGAGAGAGAGAGAGAGAGAGACAGAGTAGGATTAGACCCTTGCTTGGGCTGCTCATTAGCGGGTCAGGACCCCAGGCGTTCGCCCTCCATTGCTGGCTGCCTGTGACATTTCCTCTCACTTTTAAATTTGATTTCATTTTTTGTTGTTGTTTTTTTTACATTTTTGCCCGTCATCTTTTGGCAATGGGAAATTTGTTTCTTGCCCGCCATGCTGACAAAAGCAAAAGTGTTGAACGGAAAAAGGATATCTCATACGAATGCGTCTTTCCCTCACTCTCTGTCTCTGTCTATTGCTATGCTTGACTGACTCTCTATGTGTGTGTGTGTGTGCTTTGTCGCTGATAGCGCACAACTGTCAGATGATTATCGGACGGCAACTGCGGTGAGCAAGGAGAGGCGGGGACACAACGCCTTTTGTCAACTTTATAAACGAGCTCATCTTCAGCAGGGCCAACGACTTGGGCAAAGGCACGTCCATGTCCCTATCAGCTACACCAAAAAATCAGGCACTGTGGTACCAAAATTTTCATCTGTGGCAAAAATTGTTTTACAAATTCAATGCCAAAGGTAAAATATTCAAAATTCAGCTTTTCTGATCTACTAATCTAGAGTAAAAAGTATTCCGAGTATTTGAAACTAATTTCTAATACCAGTTGGCATGTCAGAGTCAGGTCTAAGTTTCCGTTTCCAAGATATTGGCGAAAAACTAATTGTTTTTGTCGCCAATTTATTAGAATCATCTTATCATATAGTTAATCATTTGCACTAATTATGGAAATTTTGCTGTATTTTTGTCAGAACCTTAAGCAAAGCTATAGCCTGTTAAACCCAAAAATTAAGATTTAAATTTATGGGAGGTCAACTAGATTCTAACCCAAAATGTTCGTAACATTGGCAAAACAAAATATTTATTGAAATGTGCGATAACAGATTCATGGAATGTTAGGTTAACGTTTACAAATTGTTTAAGTATTTCGGAATTATAAAAATAGAGGAAAGCTAACTTCGGCTCGACCTTGCAGCTTGTAGAATTTATATAATTTAAGGTTTTAAATGATTTTCGTCGAACATTCTTAGCTTACCATATAAGCACAAGCACGACTCAACCTGTACAGACTGTCAGGAGGTCAAACAAGACGTATTTAATCAAGAATGAATTAAGCTGATCGTGGCAGTGGGTAGGACATTAGCCGCTCTTAGCCTGGTGAGCTTCGTACTTGACTCGGAAGAGAATTGGTCTGCAGTAAGCAACTTGGTCACAATAGTGTACCAAAAACTGCATCGCGCCAAATGTGAGCGTATTCGAGATAATCCTAGGTGAGCCCAAGGACATTCACCCCCTGCAAAGTAATTCCGAAATGCAGTCCCGCCGGGAAACGGATTAGGTGAAGGATATTTAGTGCGGTTAGAGTCCCACAATTTGATAGCAGTCCTTGATTAAAACAAGCTAACTCAACAGGAATATAAAAATATTTAAACTATAAGGTAGGACCAACTTATTGCAGCGAGCTGTACCGATTAAGTGGCAAATAACCTGGATTATGATGGCGAGAGGGGATCTGTTATGGTCAAACAGCTGTTCAAGACGATTTTGAACAGTGTTAACCAAGGCTGCAAACCTCTAAAAATTTTTCAGTGGGTTCGGTCCGGGGGTTCGAACTCGGTGTTACGTCTAAGGTTCGGTTCGCGGACCGGTTCCTAGAACCCCTGAAACCAAGGTTTTGTTTCGAACCTCGGTTCGCTTGAACAAAAAATTAATAGTTTCAATTAATAATATTCTTTATTTCAATAAAGTAATTTAAATTATTAAATTCATTAGCTGACATTTACTGTAACGAACCTATTATTCCAATGGCTTGCGCTCAGGGCAGTCGTGGCTCGCTCCAACAAATTTATTTTGCGAAGTTGGTTTTGGAAATGACAAGACGATTGGGATTTCGGTTTCTTTGCCTGTTTATTGGCCTTAAGATGCTAAAGTTTACAATAGTTTCCCTTACTGGGCTTATTGCTAGATGTGCTTATGTTCTATCGCTAGAGCTAGGTGGCTTAAGCCGAGACTTAAGTTACTCCTTTCACTTCTCTGTATTATGTCTCAGACAACGCTGGCACCACAATTTGCCCGGACACGCTTGCCGTTCGCAAAGCTCGCCGGCTCTTTTTTAACCTCACAGCTACTGTCTTGAAACCCACTGGTTTTCTCCTGGCAGGCGGCTCAACGTCCTACCCCTTCTCGCTGGCACAACGATTTCGTCAGGCCCACTGGCTGATCTCGCTCAGTTACGCCGACACTCGTTTGATTCGCACAGCTCGATGGCTTGAACTACGTTTTTTCCTTCGCACTCACTCTGCCTTTCTCCCACGACGATCCTCGGCTTCCGTTTAGGGGCTCTTCCTTGATGTTCCTCTGCTCCACTCACTCGCGTTGGTACTCGCACTCGCTTGAAATCCCTTGACTGACTTGCGTCTCGAACAGCGCGTCCTTTTATAGCCGCAGGTCCGGCTCGGCTGCGCATTTGTCGGTCATTAGCCGCCAAGTCCCGTACAACGGGTTTCCCCGTTGCGCTCTGCTGAGCGCTGCCACTGTACTCCGTCTTCCCATCTACCTTGTCCCTCAGCTCCTGCTGCCAATTCGCCGCCCATCTTAACCCTATGCGGCCAACATTTTAAAGCCCGTCCCACCACTCCATAGGCTAGTTTCCCAGAGAATCTTACACTTAATCTAAAAAGTACTCCTATAACCTTATAACTACGTTTTTACCACGATAAGTTGTGGGACTTTACCAATCAAGTCCTCACATTACAACATTTGAGAAATGCTTAGTTTAAGTTAATAAGCATTATATCTTCTAGGAGCTTTTCATCTATACTAGCTCTTAGATCTGAAAGAACAAACTTAAGTGTTGAAAAGTCTCGTTCAACTGATACCTGAGTTGCTGGAACAGCAAGTATAGTTAAGGCAATATTTATTAAGTCCTCGTTTTTTTGACCTTTCCAAAATTTTAAAACATTTGTCGATGTATGTTCTCTTGGACAATTGTCGAAGGAATCTAAAACATCATTTACTGATTTTATATTTGATATTTGTTTAATGCTTTCTATTGCTTTCATAAACTTCTCTTCTTCGTAAAACTCTTTGAAAACTCTCATTAAGAATTTCTTTTTGGCGCATCAGCATTTTTGCAATTTGCTACTTTTTTTTGGTCAGAAGTTAACAAAGTTTGAAATCTCGGGCAACACTGCAGCCAATATTGGTACTGTGTTCATAATAGAAGAACGTTTATCGAGGCACTTAGATAATAATAAACAATGTTTTGCTGAAGATTTTAGAACAATTGGTTGACATGAAAACCAAGCGTAATAAAATTCACTTGGTAGCAGTGTTTAAATTGCTTCTGTCGAATTAGCAAAAGTTTCAAAATTTTTGCTTTTCAATATGAACTCTTGCTTCTGCTTTTGATGAAAACCGAAGTCACAGCCAAATGAAAAGCAAAAAACGATTATTGAAAAAATTAAAAGCAGCAGCAGCAGACGTCGCTTTATGATTTTGATTTTGGTTTTGCTGATGATTTTGTTCAGTGCTGTAAGTCGAAGCAGCAGCAGGTGTGTCGACGGCAGCGTTGTCGCCACGATATTTTCCTGGAATTTACCAGCCACCAAAATTTAACGCAACGCAACAACAACATTTGTTTTTTTTTAAGCGCGCTGTCGTTGTTACCTTCAACCGAACCGAGCCGACTTACGGTAAATGCTTCATTGTGTGTTTGAGAGAACGTGACGGACCAAAACCAAAATGCAAAAGCAGAAAAGAGATGGAAGTGACTTTTATCCCGCCTACACTACCGTCGACTTCTGAAAGCGAACACGTGCTGCAGCTTCGACTTACGCCACAGAACAAAAGCAAAATCAAAAAGAAAATCAGAAATGATGAAGCGACAACGCGTTTTCTTAAAAATCATTTTTTGCTTTTGATTTTGATGCGGGTTATGGTTTTATCAGAAGCAAAGCAGACGAAATTAAACTTATTGACGTTTTTTGCAGCTTTAAAGAAGCAAATTACATATATTTTGAACTACGTTCCATTCAGATGTTTAACATTCTGTTCCAAGTAGTGAAGATTTCATTCAAGCGGTATCTTTTCAAATGATCTAGTAACCTTTTTATATAAAAAGTCATGCAAGCTTAGTTCAAAGCGCAATCGTTTATACTAAAATCTCTAGAGATTTCCAATATTTCCCTGAACGTGTCTTTGAAAACAACATTTAATTTTGTGAACTGAACCTATATTTTCGAAAAAGTGGTCCGGTTCGGGTTCAGGTTCGCGGAGTCAAAAATATAGAGCGCCTGGTTCATGATCCGGTTCGCGAACCCCAAAAAATCCGAACCGAACCGGTTTGCAGCCTTGATGATAACTATATAACAGCAAGGATGTAGAAATCATCAACATTTTATTGGGAGATGCCCTGCTCAAAGGGAATCTCGTCTGCGTTGCATTGAGAAACGCAAACTAACAGCAGCATGACCTTGAATCAAGGATATAAGAAAGTGGCTAGATTTACAAAGGTGGCTATTATATATGGGAAAAAAATTACAATGCAAAATCAACAATCTGCAAACGTTATCCTCGCATACCACAAAACTGTTATCGTACATTTCAATAAATATTTAGTTATGCCAATGTTATATCAAGCTACCTTTTTAAAACTGCTATAAAAATTTGGGTTGGGAATCTAGTTGTCCTCCCATAAATTTTAATCTTGATTTCCGGCTAAAACTTTGCTTATGGTCCCGACAAAAATTGAACAAAATGTCCATAATTAAAGCAAATGCTTAACTATATGATGAGATGGTTCCAATAAATGTCCGACAAAAACTATGGCTTGAGGCAGATGGTTTAGTATGACAAAGTTGCTATAAATCAAGTAAAATTTCACTTTGAACCATTGGCATTACTTATACCGCCTGTTTAATTTTTTTCTATCCAAGAGGTTTCATAAAATCAGCAATTAATGCTTAGTGTGGACTACAAAAATTCTAGAACGGTAAAAAGTCGGAAAACTAGTTTTTGATATAAGATATGACTTTGACTTTGCCAACTCGTATTCAGCATGGGTAAACAAGCAGTTATTGGTTAAAGATGTTCGGGATACTGACAAATGGTGTCAATTTGTAGATCTGTGTTAGCACTTCTGTATCAGGCTTTACTGAGTAGAGAGCTCAAATGAACTTCAAATATTTTTCGAAAATTTTTTCAAATACAGAAAGTCCGTCCGAGACACAGAAAATGAAAAACCTATCAACTTCTTTTTTTACCTCCGCTTTGAGAATTCCGTAATATGGTCAAAACTGGAAAGGGGAATGAATAAAACGCATTTATGGTGCAAGTGACTAACTTCTCTGCTAGAAGTTGAATGTTTTATTAAGACTTTGGTTTTTCCTTTTTATACATTGTTGGTTCTACCCAAATGCAAGCGCACTGACTTTATTTATTGATAACAGATGTGGCCCTTTTTTTAAGATTCTTAGGTTGTAGTCTATATTTATGCGCCTCACGTCCCAAACGCAGGTAACGGTCTCAAATTGCACTGTTCAAATATGTTTGAACAGGGAAGTTTTGCATTTTGGAACCAAAAAATTAGATTCAAATTTATGAAAACGTATATTTAATTAAATCTAAATAGTTTTTAATTAAATTTTAATTGCAGATTACTCGTCAAAGGGCATAGCCTCCTAAATAAAAATATTAAATCATCTATTGAGGCACTTTTTCCACGCTTAATCAACTATAGCCCGTCCATGTCTTTTCAGATTTATGACTATGGAAATCCTTTTCAATAAACTTTAAGTGCTAATAATAGTTTATTCGTTCCAAGTCCACATCCCCCCTCACATTATCAGTTTACACACAACAAAGAGATGATGATAAATGCTCTTCAAAGTATGCAAACTTTATTTTCTTTAAAACTTATCCATTTGAACAAGAAAATTTAAAGTCGGTACATTTACTTAGATTGGTAATCATTATTGGTGAATCATTATTATTGCAAAGTATAGCATACTTAGAAGGGTATGTATCAGGATATTTGTACGGTGTATAAACAGGGTAACAGTTTGGAATGTAGTTTTCTGTAATATTTAAAATTCTTGTTTCTTAGCATGTTGAACCACCATGCCCATTGGGGCCTAAGCCCTTTCCTGCGGTGGTTTTTTTGTTGATGTTTGTTGTCAGCTAAAGGCGACCCCGGCATTCTTTTCTTAGCTGCCCTTTTCCTTAAACCCTTTGCCACTTGGCCCCGTGCTGTCCCAATTGTTGCTGTTAATTGGCTGCCACAATTTGACTTTTTGCGCCTATCGGGCACACAAAATCAGTTGCCCCAACCAAAGGCAACATCATCATCTACCCTTTCCTTTCCCTTTTCTACCATTTGCCCCATTGTTTTGCTGGTGCGTGACTATCGAGCTGTGTCACAGTTTTGCATACGAAATTGAAAATTTTCATTTCACCCCAACCCACCCCACCGCACCGCACAGCCGCCCACACCACCTCCTCCAAAACTTGCAGTCTTCAGAGTTTAAGGTTCCACTTCAACAGGAGCAAACAAATTTCTAATATAATTTTCAGCTCTCCTGCTGCTCAAGCCGCCACATGGGCTGGCTTTTATGATATTTGCTGCAATTCCCATTCGGGTAGCATTATAAACTTATCATAAAATAAAGTTAGCTGCCGCCGTTGCTGCTATTCAAACCGCAAATTTTGCAACGGCGCGTTATTAAATCACCAGGTGTGTGTGTGTTTGTGTGTGTGTGTGTGTTGGTGTACGTTATAAAACTTAATAAAGCAAAAAAAAGGGGGGCAGGAGTAAGAGCAATAGTTGACACTCACACACATGTGAAGCAAATGCAGGCAGCTGCACAAAATGGCTGCCACGAAACGAATATGGGAATAAGCAAAAGAAAGAAAAGCCAATTTTTTTGATAACAAATGAACGAAGTTAACTATACTCTATATACTATGGCAGCTGAAGCTGATGTGAACACATAGCTGCATAAATATAAAGCACGCAGGTCAAGTTTCATTGAAAACATTTTGAAATTGACTGCGTGACGAAGCTTTCATTGAGGACATGTTTTTATTTGTTTATAACTTAATCAATTAACATCTTCACCAACTTTTGGGAACGTTGTTATGTTGGTCATGGTTAGAGCAGTAAATTGTATATTCTTAGAAGCTATATCAGAGTGATTAACACCTAAGATGCAGTAAAATCTGTCCCCTTAACATAACTTCAAAAATCATTTTAAATTTTTTGGATTTTTTCAAGTCAACCAAACATTTAGATTACGTCATGGTGGGCAACTTCAGATCTAGTTTCGGAAAAATTTTTAAGCTAACTTCGTCTCTGCCGAAGTTTTTATACCCTTGCAGATGCTGGTTTTTGAAATATCAGAGCTTAAGAAAACGAATACTAAAATCAAAAATTTTTTCTACTTCCGAACTATTGTCATCCAAATTGGACCAAATTTTGAAAATCTGTTTGAGAGCATATAAAATTAACAATCGGCGAGTTTATATATATATAAAAAGTTTTTTCATACTAAGACACATATTTTGACCGATCGGTCCCATGGCAGCTATAAGATATAGTCATCCGATTTTGACCAAAATTTGAACATCTGTTTGAAAGCATATAATATTAATAATGGACGACTTTAAGGACGCTAACATTGAAAACAAAAATGTTTTTCTCACTGAGACCCATTTTCCGACCGATCGATCCTATGGCAGCTATAAGATATAGTCATCCGATTTTGACCAAAATTTGAAAATCTGTTTGAAAGCATATAATACTAATAATGGACGAGTTTGAGGACGCTTACATCGAAAACAAAAAAGTTTTTCTAACTAAAACCCATTTTCCGACCGATCGGTCCCATGGCAGCTATAAGATATAGTCGTTCGATTTTGACCAAAATTTTAACATCAGTTTGAAAGCATATAATACTAATAATGGACGAGTTTGAGGACGCTAACATTGAAAACAAAAAAGTTTTTTTCACTAAGACCCATTTTCCGACCGATCGGTCCCATGGCAGCTATAAGATATAGTCATCCGACTTGGACAAACTTTTGCAAATATGTTTGAAAGCTTTTAGTATTAATAATGACAGAGTTTTGGGACGCTAGCATTGAAAACAAAAAAGTTTTTCAAACTAAAACCCATTTTCGACCGATCGGTCCCATGGCAGCTGTAAGATATAGTCATCCGATTTTGACCAAAATTTGAAAATCTGTTTGAAAGCATATAATATTAATAATGGACGAGTTTGAGGATGCTAACATTGAAAACAAAAAAGTGTTTCCCACTAAGACCCATTTTCCGAACGGCACAAGATAGAGCTTTGATTTTTATACTCTGTACCGAAGGTACATAGAGTATATTAAGTTTGTGCAAAAGTATGTAACAGGGAGAAGGAATCGTTTCCGACCCTATAAAGTATATACATTCTTGATCAGCATCAACAGCCGATTCGATATAGCCATGTCCGTCTGTCCGTCTGTCGGTCTGTCCGTCCGTCCGTCTGTCCGTCCGTCCGTCCGTATGAACGAAGAGATCTCAGAGATGGTAAGAGATAGAGGTTTGACATGTATGGGGCATATATTTCTTATACTTGCAGGCAGATCAAGTTTATTTTCAATTTTTGCCACGCACCCTCCCGCCCCCGCAATTTGGAAAAAACGTCATATCTCCTACAGTTTTGAAGATAGATCGTTCGTTCCTTCTAGAGATACCTTGTAAACAAAATTATTTATCGATTTGCTGAAGGAATGATAAAGATCGGATGAGCGATACTCAAGTTATGAGCAAAAAACGGCCAGTGAACACCCACCACCTCCCACCCATCACCACAGCATGCTATTGAACGGCAATCTTAGTGAGAGAGAGAGAGAAAGAGAGAGAGAGAGTGAAACTTAGAGATGAGCGAGTATAACTCGTGAGCAAATGCGAGCTGCGACGTTAAGGGTACAGAGTGTGTTATAGTCGGGCTTGACCGACTTTCTTTCTTGTTTTATATTGAATTTTGAAATATTTTGTTTTCAAACATTTATTTGGAAAAAAAAGGATTTCTTCAAAAAACTCAGACCCATCCTTCTAAAATTTAAACAAAAAACATATTTTAAAGCTGCATCTTTTCCAAACATTTTGAGTGGCTGAACATGGTAGCTCGAAAATTAAGGAAGCTATAGCCATTTTTGTCATGTAATTTCAAAAATGTTAGTATTGAAAATATGGGGTTAAGCTTTTCTCATAATACACTCCCTTTGGGCCAATTATCATCCAATTCGGAGATATCAATTCACATATTCTTGATATATTCTTAATCAGCATCAACAGCCGAGGCAATATAGCCATGTCCTTCCGTCTTTCCGTCTGTCAGTATGAACAAACAGATCTCAGAGATGGTAAGAGATAAAGGTTTGACATGTATGGGACATATACTTCTTATACTTGCAGGCAAATCAAGTTTGTTATCAATTTTTTCCGGGCCCCCTGCCGCCCCCGCAATTTCGATATATTACTATATCTCCCACAGTTTTGTTAATAGAAGGTTTGTTCCTTCTAGAGACATTTAGTCATTAAGATTATTTATCGATATGCCGCAGGAATGATAAAGATCGGATAAACTCTACTTAAGTTATGAACAAAAGTCAGCGGTTCCAGTAGTGGCGCCATCTATTTGTCAGTTTTCACAAAGTGGTGCTGCATGACAAGTATCAGCAGCGTTGCTACTGCAGGTACAGAGTATATAACAGTCGGGCTTGACCGACTTTCTTATTTGTTTTTTTTTCTAATTTGTTGAATTTTGTTATTTAAACTTATTTAAAAATATACTTAGATGTTGGACAAAATTTAAAAACAGCTTAAACAGTCTGCTTTTTTTGGTCATTTGAGTCCTTGGTTTATTTTGGCCTTTTGGAGCCCTTACTAAACAAATTTGGTTTAGTTTCCTCGCCCAATTTTGGCTCTTAACTAATCAGACTTCTTCTCCAGGGTATTTCACATGCTCACAAAGGCAACTTTCTACTTAGGTACCTGTCTGGCAAGCCAAAGCAGCAGCGTTGACATTTTCTCAGCTTAATTAATTTTGCTGCTAGTAGACCCTCCCCCCCCCCCCTTTCCCCACCGTGACCAGTAACACTCGCACACACACACACACACACCTCGAGCTGCCATTTTGTTTAGTTTTGCTTGACATTTTTGGCGCTTGATTAAATTTAAGAAATGAGAAAGTGTGGCCCAAGTGGCTAAAACCATAAATATTTCAGATTCAATTAAAATTGTTGGAAAACTCGACATGTGTGGGATATATAAGCTGTCAGTCATCTGGCAGTCAGTTCACACTGGAAATTATGACACATTTCTTTAAACATAAATGGTACTTGTATGCTCATTCATGTATGGAAGCCACCAACAACTGCAAAATGGACAATTATAAGATATTTTTGTAAATATTATAAGTATAAATATTAGATTAAAAAGAAATGCAAACTATTTTAAGTAATGAGCGCTCCCTCCTTGGTTACTTATAACTTCGAAAGTCTGGACATTCATAGAGCAGTACGGGGTATTTATGTAGTTCAATGAAATATCGCTTATTCAATGCTTTCAAAGCATCCTGTCGAAAGTGCCGTAACTTGCAATATCAATTTATAACAAAAAAAAAACCCCTAGGTTGTGTGTACCCATTTAGCCTGACTGTATTAGTGAGAGCGATTTTCTCTCTCAGTCCGGAACTTGTTCTCGGCTGCTATTTGCTCCTTCGCTGCGCTCAAATTCCGTACTAACTGTGAAGCAGAAGGCGTGTTTAAGTTTTAAGTAGTATTAGATAGTTATTGAGGAGCGGGTGCGCTTTTTTTCGTCGCTCTGAGCGACTTTGCCCCGTTTTACCACCCTAGTTTAAAATCGATTATAAAAACTCTAATAGATTTTCATGTCGCCCGAGCAGGGACAAGTTTGAATTGTTTAATAATAAAATCAACGGACAGTGGGCAGCGTTCTCGGGTCGTGAATCTCGCCACCAGCAGTAGGGACCCCCCGACCGCAGGGTCTGGCTTGTCTCGCCTCTCAGTTGAACGTTTTGGCAGTGTTGGTCACGGGCATACGTCGTTGTCGTCGATCAAAGTGTCAATAAAGTTATTAACTAAATTCAAACGCGTCGCAATCGTTTTGACTATTAAAACTCTTATAGATTTGAACGGCGCCGGAGCAGGGACAAGTCTGAATTGTTAAATAATAATATCATCATCCGACAGACCCGCCACCAGCAGTCGGTACCCCAAACCAGCAGGATTTCAGCTGCTTATAGCGATTTCAGCTTTGTCTCGCCTCTCAAGCGAACTTTTTGGCCGCGTTTGTTCCGGGAATACGTCGTTGTCGTCGATCGACGTGACATTCAAGTTATTAACTATAAAAACTCTTATAGATTTGTATGGCGCCCGAGCAGGGACAAGTTTGAATTGTTAAATAATAAAATCAACGAGCGGTGGGCAGCGCGCTTTTAAGCGCAGGGAAGCTTCTGACGGCCCGCCACCAGCAGTCGGGAACGCGGACCACCAGGGTCTCAGCTGCTTGCTGCGATGGCGGCTTGTATCGTCTCTCAGGCCAACGTCTTGGCAGCGTTGATCCGGGGAATGCCATTAAAGTTATTAAATAAATTCAAACGCCTCTTAACCTTTAAGACTATAAAAACTCTTATAGATTTTCACTAGCTTTAATCTCAATGCTGGATTATTTGATTTTCAAATAGGATCCGTACTTGAAATGATCTTTTTAGGATTGTTCCAATCCGAAGGTTGAGATCAAATAAATTTTTTTGAGCTTGATTTTAGCTTGCCTTCTTTGTTATTTGAAAATTTACAAGGTAGGCTAGTAATATGAAATTATATACATACCCGGTTCGAGGTAGGTTCCAAGTCGATTATAAACTTTCTAATTTAAATTTTTGATTTCATGATTTTTCCTTGCAACTTGCATCAAGCGTTTTCTCAATTAAAAAAAAAAAAACAAAAAAAAAATAGAATGTCAACATAGCGTGTACAGGATTATCAATGGTCGGATGGTCCTGCAACATTCATGGAGTTAGAAGTTAGCCCTTAACATTAATTAGACGCCCGCTTGCAAAAATTTTAATTTGCAACTCTCGCCCAACTGCAATTTAAACTTTGTTTGCTCGCCTCGTTTACAATGCGTCAAAAATTGTCTAGTTTTTTTTTCTCTCTTTTCTCGCTCTGTCTCTTCGTTTTAATGGCATTTCACTCCCGAGCACTTTGTGCGAGACTCTGCACTGTTTTTTAGTTATATACTAAGTTGCCTAGCAAATAATAACTTCCGCCTTGGCTGTTGGCTGCTGCTTTGACTAAGAAATGAAATGATTACACAAAACAAGCTGCAACCTTCCTACTGCACAGTTTATGGCTTAAAGCGAAAGAGAATAAAAATTAAACAACAAAAAAATAGAAGGAAATTTACATTGCACTGGAAAAACTGATACTGAAGCAAACTTTATTAACCTCGTCAGAAAGTTGCTGACTGTGTCCTTACCCTTGGGATAGTTATCCTGATGCTTATCCTTATGTACTGCTAATAAGTACAAGAACAACAATTGAAGAACGAGGGGGGGGGGCGGAAACGCACACTTGTGGGTTAAAGCGAGTGTAAGACACTCCTCCTGCTACCAGACGAAACCAAAATCCACTCATTGCCAGTCGATGAAGCGCAAGCGACCAAAAGGACACTTGAACTTATTTTCAAGTTGAAGGCGTATAATAAATTGGCGAAAAACAAACGGGGGAAAAGCACTTGGCAAAATTGCAAAAATAACAAAACTAGAACAACCAGAATTTGAAAAACACTTTTCAATTAGAGTTGGCAATTTAGTTAATATTTTCTATATGGTTTGACAAGTGTAAACAAATAAATTACAATTATCAAAATTACATTTAAGCGCAGGGACACTTTCATCATCAAAAGTTAAAGCTAGAGAAGCGAGGAATATATTCTGCCACCTCATAAATGATATGGAAACCAACACTGAAAAACCAGGTCCAACTATCGGTCGCTGGCTGTGTGCTAAGTTCTAGATGGGTTTCGTGTCTGGTTTGGAAAATGGTCCATCACTTGTAGATTTTCGGTAATTTAATCTTTTAATTTCTTAAAATGCCAATTATGATCCTTTTTAGACGAGTTTTGTGGGGAACCTCAACTTTTGTTTTGTCTTTTGTAGTATTATTGTCAAGTTCCATTTCTCAGCTTTAAAATAAACTATCCCAAACAATTGTACGTTTTTTATGATCGAAGAAATACCATTTTGAAATCATGTGCTAGAAAAGACAGCATTTTGTACCGCCCATAAGTATGCAATGGGTGTTGATTATTGTTATTCTTTTTTGTAGCATACTTTTGGGCTGGAGACAATATTGTTATTATCACCAGATGTATTTCAAATAGTAGTAACTTTGTTTTAAAAAACAAATCGTAGAATTGAATTGGAAGAAATAGTATAAAAACAGATTTAAAGTGATTTGCTGTGTGGATTTTTCCTCTGTCTTGGATAGAGAACTGTATTTGTTTTTAAAGTGTAGTCCTAATATTTTCATATATTTTAAGCTGGAGGCTGCCTGTCGATATGCTTGCATTTGGAGGTTGTTAGTGTACAGATTATTTATTTATTTATTTAGAGTTGACAAAAAAAGGCTGTCAACAAAAATGTATATACGCTACAAAAATTTTTATGAGCTAATGAAGCCTATCAAAGAAAATCTAATAAAATTACAAAATAAACTAATATCGACTCCGACACGGTGGGGGAATTTTATGTGTTATTCACAGCCAAAGCTGGGTTGGGCTGATAGCTGGGCCCCTGAGTAGACGCACCAGTTTGAAATGGTTTCGAATATTGGTTATTAGGTTAACGTCGTCTGCGTATGCAGTAAAGCTGATGTGACGAAAACAGATTATTAAATAAGTTGGCTAAAACCGTTATAAACGAAAACATTTACTGCAGTAAATACATAAGCATGTTGGGAGAAACATTTAAAATATCTTTCAACTAAATCTGGGGTATACAGGCTGAGAACTTACTTTTGCCGACTAGAAGAGTGGAACAGACAAAAAATGTACGAAAGATGTATGAACTTCTCCAGAGTCTATAAAATTCTCGACCATAGCATTGAAAGAGTTTATTTTAATGACAATTATAATAGTGAAAATGCGAATAATGCGGATTTTCAAGTCAATATGCAGTCTTATATACTTAAATGGACTCCACAAACGAAACTTTTGCATATGTAACAAGAATGATGTGGCAAGCATTTCACATTTTATAGGAATATGCCCAGTTTTAAAACGAATCCGCCATAGATGTTTCAGACAACAAAACCTAAGCCATGACGAAATAATAGACGTGTTAAATGGAGTTGATGGTGAAAATTGGTAAAACTTAATTTTGTTCGTTACTAAATATTGTAATCTAATAAAAAATGATTTTATGTAATCAACTCATAACCCGACAGAGGGCCAAGCAGGTCAATGTCGTAATCTTTTGTTCAGTGTTTTTGTAATTTATTGTAATTGTTAGAGGTAAGAAATATTATAATCTTTAAAAGAATAATCTATCTAAGCTGATGAGTGGATGAGGGATGGTTATTCTGGTTAATTTGTTGTAGAGCCACCGTGAGTGGTGTTGCCTGAGGAATGTCATTGTGCATATGTATGTTGGAAGGAGAAGCATGTTTTCTGTTTGACATAAAGTTTCTTTCATATTTTACGGTTTTGGCGTCCGTTTTCTATTCTGGTCTGTCTCGGCATCCATTCACCACTGTCTTAAAATACCTTAACGCTAAAATACTTATTGATATATGTAGTACGTACATTTGACGACTATTTTCAAATAATTTCAACATTTTAATGAATTCCCATTCTTTCGAAAACTTTTGAGAAGTCAAATGAAATGAAAAATTTTTGTTGTTTACTCGTTTTATTATAAAGAAAATAAAAGAAACGCTCAAAAAACTAAAGAAATAACAATTAATACTAAAGTAACTAAAAATTTACAAAACTCCAAAATATTTGTTTACAAAAAGTTCGTTTACTTATTTGTGGTGAAAATCGTAGAAACAGTCTTTTTGCTGGGCAAGGCATAGGTTTATATGCTTGCTATGGTTTATGTGCAACCAGGAAGCTAACAAGTTTATTTGCCAGCGCGTGATAAAAACATCGGAAAATGCTCGAGGCCATCATAACGTACATCATTAGATGGTAGGAAAGTTTTCTTCCCTGTGTATTGCTTTTCCATTTCAGCAACCTGTCGTGGGCGCCAAATTCAGTCTGGTTTTTGAAATCCGGAACATTGCGTGACAATCGAACAACTACATTTGCAGCCGCACCAAGATCTGGTGAGCCAGTTTGAACAGCGTTGTCTCCTGCGCCGCAATATATCTCAAAATTATAGCAAAAGCCAGAGGAGTCACACAAATTGAAGAATTTCACTTCCCATTTGTGTGGTTTGTCTGGTAAATATTGTCGAAGAAAGGTCTTCATCATCGTTGCACACATTTGTTTATCCGCACATAAGCGTTGGCTCATCGGAACTGACAGAAACTTCTCATTTAAGTGATTCACGATAGGCCGTATTTTGTATAAAGGATCGTGGTCGGCAGAATCTTTGGAGGGCAACTTACTATTATCGTTCAAATGCAAATTGCTCGAATTTTTTCAAATCGATTTTTTGACATTGTGTTCTGAACTGTTCCAAACGCGTACTCACCCCAATATGGGTAGCGAAAAACTGAATAAAAACAAAAATAAATTGTCGAATTTCCAAATTGGTTGTTGAAAATAAAGTATTGACAGCTTTTTGGGCAGCATATAAATTTGTTTGCTGGGTAATATGCTCAAAATATCGTTCAGAAAGTATTCAAAACGCTTGAATGGCGTATCAAGATTTTTAAGTACTCCGAGGTCAGGCTCAGTAAAGGCAATCGCAGATTTATCCATGACTAAGTTCTTTTGGCGCCACAACATCTAAACAACATTGGGCTCTAAAGCCCAAACAGATCCTACAAATTCGGATATTGTGCTTTCTTCAGCATGAGCAATATCATGCTCAGCAGGCGCTTTGCGTTTGCGTTTCTGTGCTTGAGGTGAATTCGATGCAATCCAAGTTGAGAGTGACAACAATTTCGCCAACGGAGTAGGACTTCCGCTTGAAGTTACAGAAATCTCTGAAGCTAACATAGAATCCGAAAAATTTACCGCTCTTTCAATCGCTTCTTGATCTTCCTCATTGACAGGAAACGCTGCCTCGCAAACATCATCAGTCAAATCGTCCACCAATTCTTCTTCTCCGTCCGTATCAATGTCAAAATTAATCGAATTCAAAAATTTCTTAAACTTCACATCGGAAAGAGCTGATAGCTTATTCATTTGTCGTCATTCCATGTCTACTGAAGCAATTATTTGGACTTAAATATGTCTTGAGTTGTTCCACTTTCAAACGTACCTTATCATTTTTTTTTCGAATTGTCCCAAGACCGCTTCTAGACGGGATACCCTTATAAATGCAATAAAAAGCTAACGAAAACTTTTTTTAGTGTGGGTTTTGTGTCCTTGAGACTATCAGCATCACGGCAATAATTTTGTTTCCAGCGGCGAACTTTTTAAACAAATTTTTTTATTCGCACTTTTCACAAAATAATTATTGCGTCCGAGCTGCACAAATTTTCAATTTCAAACGACTGCAGCAGCTGACGCAAGCTCTGGCCTGTATTGCAAACGCAACGAACTTAATTTTTGGACTTCTCCGAATTAGAAAAACGCAAAACGAAGACACAAAATGGAATGAGGAAAGCGAATAACGGTGTTTTGAACTTTGCCCGTCTAGAGGCGGTCTTGGGCACTAAAGGGTTAATAATTCGGAATTTTTATACCCTTATGCATTATAATTTTGCCCAGATGTTTGCAACGCAGAGAAATATTAGGTAAATGTTTAATATTACAAATGTTACATTACAGAAAAATGTAATCGATTTGCCGCTAATTATGAACAATTTGGCGGAAATCCGTGCATTGTGAAATTTGGGTTTTTGCACATACAAAATATAATGCTGTCAAAAAAGTCTTGCGGTATTTCCGCAAGCTTGTCTTTGCAAGCGCGTAGTTCTAGTTGTATTCGTCGCATCGGTTCACGCTAGAGCTTTTTGGAAAGCTCTTTTCACGCGCTAACACGTGTTTGATTTATTGTTGTTTGTTTTTAGTCGTTCGTGAGTTATAGCATCGCAAACATGGAGCAAAATAAAGAGAAAATACGGCATATTTTACAGTACTACTACGATAAAGGCAAAAATGCATCTCATGCTGCCAATAAAATTTGTGCAGTTTATGGACCCGATACAGTTTCCATTTCCACCGTACAACGATGGTTTCAACGTTTTCGTTCTGGTGCAGAGGTGATCGAAGATGCGCCACGGTCCGGAAGGCCTGTCGTCGAAAATTGCGATAAAATCGCTGAATTGATCGAAAGAGACCGGCATAGTAGCAGCCGTAGCATCGGCCAAGAGCTGGGCATGAGTCATCAAACCGTTATAAACCATTTGAAGAAGCTTGGATTCAAAAAGAAGCTCGATGTATCGGTGCCACACGACTTGACGCAAAAAAACATTTTTGCCCGTATGGATGCATGCGAATCGCTTCTGAATCGCAACAAAATCGACCCGTTTTTGAAGCGGATGGTGACTGGCGATGAAAAGTGGGTCACTTACGACAACGTGAAGCGCAAACGGTCGTGGTCGAAAAGCGGTGAAGCTGCCCAGACGGTGGCCAAGCCTGGATTGACGGCCAGGAAGGTTCTTCTGTGTGTTTGGTGGGATTGGCAGGGAATCATCCACTATGAGCTGCTCCCCTATGGCCAAACGCTCAATTCGGACCTGTACTGCCAACAACTGGACCGCTTGAATGCAGCACTCATGCAGAAGAGGCCATCTTTGATCAACAGAGGCCGAATTGTCTTCCATCAGGACAACGCCAGGCCACACACATCTTTGGTGACGCGCCAGAAGCTCCGGGAGCTCGGATGGGAGGTTCTTTTGCATCCACCGTATAGTCCGGATCTCGCACCAAGTGATTACCACCTATTTCTGTCCATGGCGAACGAGCTTGGTAGTCGGAAGTTGGCCACAAGAGAGTCCTGTGAAAATTGGCTCTCCGAGTTTTTTGCCAATAGGGAAGCGAGCTTCTATAAGAGGGGCATTATGAAGTTGGCATCTCGTTGGGAACTCGTCATCGAACAAAACGGCGCATATTTGACTTAAATCGCATTATTATAAACAATTTTATGAACAATTGAAAATTCAATAAAAATACCGTAAGACTTTTTTGACAACCTCTGTAATAGCATTTGCTTTTCGAATTATGTTTTTGATTTAAAATAAATTTCATACAAATTTCTTTAAGGTTTGATATTTTTCCTTTTCGCTTCTGACTATGAAAATGGCGCTTGACATTAGATGAAACTTCTCTGAATTATTTTCCATACAACCAATTTGGGTTATGCTGCATCTCTTCCGCATTTTGGGCCAATAGTACCATATCATCTTCGTACATAAGTTGACAGCTCCAAGTCTTGCACCTCCGCTTAGGTCTTCGATGAACAGTGCGAACAGCAGCGGTCCCAATAAGCATCCTTGTTTGACTCCTCTGTTTGTCTCAAACCAGTCCGAACATTTGTCTCCCTCCCATACTGTCGTCTTATTGTCAACTAAAATAACAAAGGAGAACACCTTTAGCATTGCGTTTTAAAATGAGATTTCCCTGGGTCCCCTTTCTTGTATATGGGATACATAACATTTAGTCGGAATGAAATAGGTGCCTCTGAGTTAAGCATAATATTGTTGTACACATTTGTGAGACACTCAATAAACACCGGAGAAGCTTCCTTTAAGAATTCAGCGTGGATGCGATCAGCACCGTTCCAAAGCGTCTCAAACGTTAATCGAGGCAATGCGAGAAATATTCCATACCAAAATGTTTGAAAACCGACAATGGCAGGCAATATGTTAGTAAGGAGTTGGACCGGTATTGCAAATCCAGTGGTATTGAACAGATCTTAAGTCCTCCATACTGGCCACAAGCGGACGGGGAAGTGGAAAATATGAACAGGTCATTGCTTAAGCGTATAAAGATAGAATATGCTAATAAAAAACGATTCCTAGAAGAGATCCAGGACTTTGTATACATGTATAATGTCCTCCCTCCGAACAAATTTTCAACGGGGTAATTATAGACAAAATTCCCGGAATTCAGGACATAAATGTTTCCTATTTTGAGACCGAAGAAGGTCGGAAAATGCGAATAAGAGTACTAGGGTAAGCGTACTAGGGTATAAAATCTTCGGCACAGACAAAGTTAGCTTCGCCTTTTCGTTCCATCAAGACTTTCAATCATTGAATTGGATGTTACCTGTACGAAAATTGAATACTGCCAATGCACAAAACAACAATAATTGAAGTGAATGATTCACATTTTGTATTTTTAGCACATAAGAATTTAAAATAAAACATCGAACGATAACTAGGGAGCATTTGGGCTCTTTGAATGCACCAATTAAATTTGTCTCACACATTGATTTGGTCACACTATTCTAAAGGTGTGTGTGTGTGTGTGTGTGTGAAAATGGAACATAGTTTGTGTGCGTTTTTCTTCGTGTGTGTTGGCTGTGTGAGTGTTTCCCTATGATTTGCTATTTTAGTCTTTGGCCTCCTCAGCAGTGGCAGTCTTGCCATGATCCTCCTCCTCGCTGGCCATCTCTTCATCAACGTCCTCATACTCGTACGAATCGTAGTAGAAACTCTCATTCAAATCACTTTCCTGCTGCTCCTGATCCGACTTCTTGGTCTTGACACAATAATCCTCCAATGTCTGCGGCACTATGATACCCTCACGCTTGGCCGCAGCATTGGTGGCCAGAGCCTGTTGCCTCACCATAGTCGCGTATTCGTTATCCTTGCCCTGGCTATCACGCCAGCGACGATACATGGCGGCTGCGTCTGGATTAGCCGGCGACAAGGTATTCGGTTCATTCAGTAGCGATATCACAGACAGCAAAATTGTGCGCACATTCTGTGTGGGATTCCAACGTTCACAGGGCAGCTCGTCGCTGATGGGATTGCCAGTGGGCGGCTTCAGTATGGAAATGCACAAGTCGCCGTACTCATGCACATTGGGATGCCAGACCTTGGTTAGGAAGCGCATGGTGGGCGGCGAGAACGGATAGTCCGGTGGGAAGTGCAAATGGGCACGAAAGTATCCGCCCTGATAGATCGTCTCGGGTGGTCCATAGATGCCCACCTCCCAGTCGAAGAGATTGTCGGCATCGAACAGTTTCACACGGAACCCCTCGAGCAGCTGATCCTGCATGGACTTGTACTCCTTGGCCAGGGCATGCATAGCCGTGGCAGTGGGCGTCTTTGTAGAAGTGGTAGCCATTTTATAGAGTGTTTTTTTCTAGTATCGTTATTTTGTTTAGTAAATTTTTGCTCTGATATGTATGAGGTTTCTAACTTGAATACGATATGGGTGAGATAGAGTTGGGAATGTGACAATGGAGTGAGAGTAATCTCATGGCCTGCTTGGATCACTTCAATTGGAATTTACTTACTTTAGTTCATATAAGGACTTTATTAGTAAATAAAATGCCATAAAATCTAAACAAGTTGTAGGCCAAGGGGCAGGAGCAGGAGCAGGAGCATGGACATGGCCATTGTCCTCACTCGGTGCACTCTGGAGTTATGCAAGACGACGTCGCCCGCTCGCCTTCGTGTGACATTATGCAAATCGCAAACACCCTTAGTGCCTGCCCGGCGCCAGGACAACACTGAACACAAAGGAAACAGCAGCAGGAGCAGGAGCAGCAGCGGCAGCAGCAGCAGCTGGCGGCGAAGGACCAGGACTTTAAGTGGATTACAGCCGGCAACTTGTTGGCAAAGTTCAATAAACATTACCAGCCAGCCAGACAGACAGTACTCAAAAAGGATAAATACCCATCGATTTAGATCACAACGGATAAACAGGTTGACTGCACACGGCGCAGGAAACAGACCATAAGTCAACTCCCACTAAGAAGCATCCAAACGTGCCTTCACTTTTTAGTCTGTGCCTTAAATCGTATGCACAGCCTTTGTCCAAGTGCTTGGGTCAACTTTGATCCTAAAAAATTTGTACAACCATGGCAACATTTTGTCTGGGATGTTGCCCAGCTTTGTTCGTTCAATAAGAATCGCCCCTGGGAATTTGATAGAAATTGTTTACCTTATTGGTTCATCGACGCTTTGAACCAACGGTCGGCAATATGAGCAGAGTCAGCAGCAAAACAGTTATCAGTGTATTGAGCAGATTTAACCTGGTAGTTTATTCTCTCTGTCCTTTATTCTCTATATATTTGCGAATGTTTTCGCAGTTGTACATGTCCTTTACTCTGCACACATTGCCGACACCTGCTTACAAACTGATGTTCAGCGCGTTGCTGTCTACTGTGCATACAAATATTCTCCACAACTGCGACGTTGACAAACCGACAATGCGCTGCTCGCTGCCACCGATGCATAAATATGATTTTACAAACAGAGTTGCAAACCTAATTAATTTTTCGAAGCTCCGATTCGTGGATTCGAACCGAAATTTGCTAATGGTTAATGATCGGAAATTTTAGATGCATGGTTTTTGGAAGAAGGTTTTGTTTCGAACTTGGGTTCGGCCCAAGTTTTACCCAAATATTTACCCACATTTAATAGAAATAAAACAAGAACAAGGTTCCTCAACCGAGTGGAACTAATCTTTGTTAGGTGATAGGAGCAAAATTATTCCTCAGTTTTGCCAGGCACTCAGAACGGAAAGTACTCCGCCAATTAGTAGTTGCAATTTATTCAAAGTAAGGGTGTCCGCCAAGTAATCAGTTGAAAATACAGACAAAACAAGTAGATTTAGGCTGCCTTCACACTGTTTCATACATGAGACATGACCTTACGTACTGACTTCAAGAAAAGGTTATGGTAATAACAGAAATTGTTATGCGTGCGAACCACTTAAGCTTTCCTGATACTGAGTTTGATGTACGAAATTGCGTAGACCGTTTAAATACCCTAGAAATAAGTCCGCTTTTTGCTTCTTGACCGCTATATTTAACGCAAGTCTTCGATTTGGCAACTTTCCACAAGTTTGGAAAGGCCCCTTCTGTCTGCAGTCAGCAAAATATTAGAAAAGATCATCAAAGAAACGATTTCATCCTTGGAAGAAGTCCACCGGGATGGTGCTGATGGATATAAAATCTGCTTTTGACTCCGTATGGCACAACGGTCTCATTTTCAAGATGTCAGCTCTTAACTTCCCCACCGAACTTATTAAAATATTGTACATTCTACCGCGATAGATATCCCTGCTGGCTGCCCCCAAGCGTCCTGCCTCTTTCCCCTTCTGTGTAACATAACATACCTCCGACTTTCCGAATCTAAACGGCTGTACTTCCTCAATATTTGCTGACGACACAGCCATAATTACCTCAGTACTATTACCAGAAGATATCACACTCGACCTACAAGACTCCCTCCAATCTTTTTTCACAAAACGGAAAATTCTGATTAACACAGATAAAACCCAAGCCATATACTTCTCCAGCAAAAGATTGCCCAGATATCTACCAAATAGTCACCTAGATCTGGATGGTACTGATATTACCAGGGACAAAAAGGTTCGCTAGCAAGGAGTTATCTTAGACCCAAAAGTAAACTTCCTTCATCAATAGAAACTCAAGGTTATCCATTGAAAATAAGCTATACTTGTTCAGATCGATATATCACGCAGTAATTTTCTAAGGAGCTCCAGTTTGGTCTGATGTTGCCAAATATCATATTAAGAAATTACAAACTGCTAAAAACAAGCTATTACAAATGATTTTCAAGCTCCCATGGCATCATCCTACCTCCGATTTGCACCATAAAGCCAATGTAGAAATGATGGCAGACAGACTAATAGCCTATTTCCACTGGCTTCATTTCTTATCATTTTCATTTCTAAAAATGATGCTGTTTCCATTCGTCCAAATCGTCATCTTTTTGACATTCGCAATGCCACGTTGACAAAAACAGCTGAATGGTTTGATTTAAACAACACTTTCAAACTCACGGGGACTTTTTGCAATATTTACCCAAAAAAAGACATACCCGGCAGGAAATCAATTACGCGGGGCGAATACATTGTTATCGCCCTCAATTATCAGCAGAAAGCTAAATACACAACTTTTTTGACTAATTTATATTTTAAGCCAAATTGCGCCTACTTTTTAAATTCAAATTTATTGGTGATGAGTCATCACTGATGACACTTTCTATTTCCAGAGAGTAACTAGTAGTGCCATAGAGTAGCGAGTACTTTTTTAAAAAATACCAAATTCATTCGGGGGGAATGCCATCATTTTTAAGAAATGAAAGAAATGAAGGGAAAAATGCAACAACAATTTGGATGAAAGAAATGATATCATTTTCTTCATTTCTTGTCATTTCAAGAAATGAAGCTTCATTTCTTTGGTGGAAATAGGCTATAAGCCAGCTGACTTCAATGATAGATGTAGATATTCAACCTATAACCACATAATCCAAATAATTATGGAAATATAGATAGTTATAAGTAGTATTAAGTTTTTGTCTCATGAGCTGTTTTTTTTTAAATTTTTCTCTACAATGCGGCAATACAGTGCCGCTCAACTGAATAGGTTTGACTTTTTTTTAGGTTTGAAACGTTGTATCTCTGTAACAAGCACTCCGAATTAGGCGAAATAAATTTTGTTGTATAAAGAAATCAGTCATTTGTGAAATAGCAAAGTTTCTGTTCTGTTAGTTTTGTTATTATATCATTTTTTATTATTTTTTCAAAAACATAAAAAAAATCTCCATTTTTTTGGCTCAACTGAATAGGTTTGACCACTAAAACTTTTAAACAAAAGTAAATAAAGCAAAATTTTAAGGCACTGGGTAACTTAAATAATAAAGGACACTGTTTTAGCATTATTTAGTATTTGGTATGCTCACCCTTGTTCTTAAATATTTCAAACATACGGTTTGGTAAAGAATCATAATATTTTTCAATTTCAGTTAGTTAAATTGTTGACCAGACTTTTTCAATTGCTTCAACTACACACAAAGAAATCTGCGGTTAAATTCAACCGATATTGTGGGTTAGAAATGCGCCAACCCACAAAGTAGGTAAAATTAACCCAATTTTATAGTAACTTTCTCGTAAACCATTACGTAAAGAGAACTATTGCTGTAGTAAATCTAACCGAAATTCTCGTTTAGAAATGCGCCAACCCACAAAATTAGTAATATTTACTGATGATGTTCACAGTAAGTACTTTTCTTATTGTGTTCACTGTAATTTTTCCATAAAATTAGTAATTTAACAGCTGTTACTAAACTGAAGAAAAGTATGGTTGGATACTATTTTAGCTGTCACAAGTTGCCAATCTACTTGAGCTCATCATCATCCCAGAACAGAAGAGGCAACACCTTAATAATACCGCCACCCACCAGTTTTGGTTCTGAAACAATTGTTTGAATTAAACATACTCTGGGGTATTCGAACTCTGGGCCCTTGGACTGAAGACGATTGGACGGACGTCTTTACCAGTCACGCTACAGCGCGCATTAATAGAAACGCGTCTAACATATTACTTGTATTGAATCTGCCTAAACACATGCACGAAAAATTTCTTAAATGTCGCATAAATGAGACCACTAGTAATACCACTAGAATTAGATTTACTGTCGGTAGAGTTAGTCCGTGAAGCAACAAAATTCATTTAAAAAGTTATACTATTTGTGCTTTAAGATTTACTTGTGGATACAGTTAATTGCTGCAAAAACAAAGTATGAGATGAAAAAATCACGTCAGAGTCACTATTTCTATGGTAAAGTTACTGTAGTAGCAGTAACTTATTAAAACAACAAAGTATGTGAAAATACATTTGTAGTTAAATTTACTTAAGGTACAGTTGTTAAATGCAACAACAAAACACGTGCCAAAATAAATACGTAAAACTTAGAATTTCTTCGGTAGATTTTCTTTGTTAGCACAGTTACCAAACAACAACAAAACCACATGCATAAAAAAATTGGAAAAAAGTTACTGTCAGCGTAATTAATTTTACCCACCAAATTTTTTTGTGTGTAGTTTCCCAGAGTCACTAAATTGTCTTCCTCCTTTGTATTCTCTCCTGGAAAAAAGTCCCAAAATGTTCTCGATAATGTTAATGTCAAGGGAGTAAGGCGGCCACTTGAGCAATTTGACGTTTTGGTCTTTAATCCACTGTTTTACAAGCCGAGCGATATGGATGGGAGCGTTGTCATGTTGGTACGTCCATGGAATATGTATATAACCATAAATCTCCGAAAACTGGGGAAAAGACTTTTGGAGCACACAGTCTTGTACACATTTGCGTTCATCTCGCATGTTCCATAAAACGATATGGCTCCCCACACCATTACTCCATCTGCACAAGAGTGATGAGGACTTAAAAAACATTCTTCCTTTCGCATATCGTGGAAATAGTAATTATAGCCATCCGGTCCATCGAGGTTGAACTTCTTCTTCCACCGTCTTCCACTCCTTGTTCCACGTCATGTGTTCTCGGGCAAATCGTTGTCGTGCTTTCTACGAGCATCATTGAGAGGTGGTTTTTTTATACTCTGTACCAAAGGTACACAGAGTATATTAAGTTTGCGCAAAAGTATGTAACGGTGAGAATGAATCATTTGCGACCATATAAAGTTTACAGATTCATGATCAGCATCAACAGCCGAGTCGATGTAGCCATGTCCGTCTGTCCGTCTGTATGAACGCACAGATCTCAGAGATGGTAAGAGATGGGACATATATTTCTTATACTTGAAGGCAGATCCAGTTTATTTTCAATTTTTGTCACTCCCCCTCTCGCCCCCACAATTTGGGAAAAACGTCATAACTCCCATAGTTTCGTAGAGAGATGATTCGTACCTTCTAGAGATATCTAGTAATCAAAATTATTTATCGATTTGCTGAAGGAATTATAAAAATCGGATGAACGATAGTCAAGTTATGAGCAAAAAACGGCCTGTTAACATTTTTATTTTATTTTATCCTTTATTCATCCTTTTTTCTTTGTTCTAAGGTGCTCATACAGTTTATCAATTACAAGTGTGTGGCATCGCTTTCATTTTGATATTCCGCCCTCTACTAACATTTTTCAAAGCGATTCAGCTCTGTTTTATTTGTGTGAATTCAAAATCAGAAGAATCGTATATCGGTTCACTGCGCTTTAAAGTTTCAACATGCCGAAAGACGTTTACAATAAAAAAACACATGCAAAATGCAGTGCCCTTCGCACAAAGAAAACAATATTACGTTTCAGCCACTTTCAACATCGCTTGTGGTCAGGAGGCGGCACTATCAATGTTTGCTGCCCAACATGTGGCCAAAATTGATCAAGTTTCTGATAGTTGTCTTCGATTAATTGGAACGAATGCACACGAAATTGATGCTGATAATACCACTTTTGATATAAATTAGACGAAAATAAAGATATTCGAAACTCCACGTCAGACGGGACAGACGTGTACTCAATTGTATACCTGAAGATGGTTGCCGGTCAGCGACCGAAATAACCGAAGAAACAGCATATACATCTCTGTTCTACAATTTAGAAAGGTCGCCAACTATCAACTTTTTGATTTTCATTAAAACTTTGTTAAATTAATAAGGAAACATAGCTTGTCCTGTTTTTTTAGCCTTTAAAATAAAATCTGTCCGTTTTCTGTCTTTTTTCTGCGTTCAACCGTCCTTTTTTTGTGTAGAGGCGTTGGCAACAGAGTATGTTATAGTCGGGCTTGACCGACTTTCCTTCTTGTTTTTATTTTCAATCTCTTCAAGTGTTTGGCGCTTCGAATAATTCGTTTTACCGTGGCCACACTAGCATTTACGCCGCATTCTTCCCTATTTTTACCAGCAGAAAGTTGGGAATTTAAGGCAGTTCGAAGGATATGTCGCCTCTCCGATGCTATTGTTGCATATTTTTTTCCTCCATTCATTTTTTTTTTCCATTGTCTGCTTCATTACGGAGAAAATTACTGACAACGTTTTGTTTTAAGCCAGATTCAATATAGCCTTTTATTTGACCCTTTTCAAAATTGGTTAAAGGTTTTCCGCGGCCCATTTTACAAAAATCTGATAGCAGTTGCTTTAAATTTTGGAATACAAAAGAATAATTCAACTCTTTTCAATTACGCAGTCAATCAAAAAGTGAAGTCCAAAGTGTCAAACCTATTCAGTTGAGCCAAAAAAAATTGAGATTTTTTGTTATGTTTTTTAAAAAATTATAAAAATTATATAAAAACAAAACTAACAGAACAGAAACTTTGCTTTTTCACAAATGGCTGATTTCTTTATACAACAAAATTTATTTCGCTTAAATCGGAGTGCTTGTTACAGAGCAATCAAATTTTTGGGTGACAATCGCAAGTAGAAATCTTAGATCATTTCAACAATTTTTACCTTAAATTTCCCGAAGCAACTATTTGCTTAAAGAACCTATATGGTAGACCCTTCAAGTCTTCAACGTCTGGCCAAATGCTACCAGAGTATTTTTCCCTTTTTTTAGAAATTAAATTGCTTAAAGAATGGAAATTTTTTTTTGGCTAAGAAATAAATAAATAATTTAGTTTGATTTTTTGTTTTTTTGTGGTGTGTCGTGAGCGGAGAGAGTCACAGAGAGTGCTAGAGAGAATGTGTGAAAAATTAAACGGAAAAGCTTGTTTAAGATTTAGACTGTGGTGCCTTGAAACAGAACTAAAAGTGTTTTTGCTCTTCCTTTATCCAAAACGTGTCTTTAACGCAGTCAACCTTAAAGTGTTGGTTCCGATATATAGAAAAAAATTGATAGACCTCTTAAAACAAAACCCTAGTTTCAAATTGAAGTATTTTTAATTATTTTTTTTTTGCCAAATTTGCGTTGCAAATAATTTCCTGTAAATATGCCAAAAAAAAAACGGCTAAAATAACGGTGCACTTTCAGTATGCTGAGCCTTCTTTTGTCACATTTTCAGCATACATTTCCCCACTCACTCGAACCCACCCATTTCCCCTTGCACGTTAAACTTTTTAATTAACTGCCTTACAAAGATTTGGCGTTTTTGGTTGTGTTTTTTTTCCGAGGTAGTCAGCGTAATTGTGAGCCTGCGGCGTCTGGCCACGAATTGACATTTTTGTTGGTTCCTTTTTTTTCTTCTTTTTAGCTGGCGGAATTTAATAAGCCAAAAATGTGGGCAATGCTGTTTTGGCAGAAACTGAAATTGAAAAATCAGCAGCCAGTCGCAACGTTTTGCTAATTAAACTTTTGTTGAAAGGGACTTGGGACTGGGGCAGTTTCCGTGCTTTAAGCTAATGACAAATGGCTGTCAGTTTGTCAGCTGCCGCTGCCACAGCCAGTGCAATCGCAACTTTTCTTTTTGTTATTTTTATTGCACCTATGCCGCATGCCACAAGGGCACAAATAAAGTTTGAATGAACGAGTGAACGAAGGAAGGTTCGCTGGTGCAATTAACTGTAAAACTGCTGTCACAATATTTAAAAGTTTTAATTGTTTGCTCAATGGCATCAACTTTGTTTTTAAAGTTTTTTTAAAGGATCAGGCGATGACTCGACTAGACGACTCTCTTGACTCTCTGCTTCTCACTGACTCACTTTTTGGTTTTTTGGTTTATTTTTTTTTTTTTTTGAGCGAAATAATTTAACATGAATATATCGCATTTCATGGAGTCATACATCACACAGCGCCCAAGTGGGGCAGGGGTAGGGGTAGGGGCAGGGGCAGGCGTGGCTGGCCGGCGGGCAAGTGACAGCACTAACATAAACCACAATAATATCCAAAGTCATGAAGGAAGTAACCAAGTGTGAATTTTCGGTTTATGCCTGGCGAACCCAAGCGTTGAAGCGCCGCCGGCCGCTGTTGCTACACTCTCGGGTGTTCCTGCTAAGGAGGAGAGAGAGAGAGAGAGAGCGCGAGAGAGTGTACCCTACAGTACACCAAAGAGGAGTTTTAGATCTTGACACTTGTAGATTGGAGTACTGCCTGTAAAAAGTGATTGTAAATTTAAATACTGTCGAAAAGACACCATTTTGGTTTCGTTTGCATAAACTCAATCTTGAAATAGCAAAAAATATAACTAATTTTGAAAAAGTATATGAACTATGATTTGTTGTTGACTGGTAAGGATAGCGGTTCATTTGCAATTGCACTTTTTAAAGGAAAATGATTTTCTTTAAGGACTCAAGCTGATTTGGAACTAAGTTCAAAAACGCAAACTGCCATGCGTTTCTCCCGATTTGGTTCTTAATTCCTTGTTTAAGCAAAAAAATTTTGTCAGATGATCGTCTACATGTGAATTTACGAAAGTGTGCAACAGCTCAAGGTGCTAGCGTGCCATTCCGTACATTGAAGGGTACCCCGACTTCAATTCCCATTCAAGCCCGAAAAGACAGACTCAAATGAAACAAGTTGGGTGGAGTTTGTTGTTAATCGTTGAAGTTTGTTGTACAGCGAATGCCTGTAAACCAAAAAAAAAAAAGACCACGATATTTAGTATCAATCTGGTATTTTGTAGTATCAAATCGACCTTCATCTGAAAAATCCCCAGATGATATGTTCGAATATATCACTTTGACATATCAAACACTTCTAAGTGATATTTTTTCAGATCAACAATTTGATTTTGGTTAATTATCAATGATATATTATTGTAGTATCAAAGCTATTTTTTCAAAATACCTGTAGGACATGGTTTTAGAATCAAAGAAATATTTTTAAAATATCAAAAGGGTATTATTGTTGTACCAATGCTTTATTTTTATAATATCAAAGCTATATTTTTATAATATAATATGTACGTATTACAATTATTATGACAATTATCTTTCTGGAAAAATCTGCTCTTTGTCGCTGGAAGAAATGTAATTAAGACGGTCGAAGGTAAATCCACACTCTAGAAAATTTGTAAAAATTTATATACTGAGAAGAATAATTTTTTTAAATACAAAACTTACCAATTAACTTTTCGTACACCAATTTTTCAATGTTTAGTTTTTGTATTAACTCATAGAGTTGGATGTCTTCCATTTTAATCTGAAAATTATAAAAAATTAATATATTTAAACTCGCATAAGTTTTTTTTTGTGCATGTGTGCGAAATCTGCCGAAAGCAAAGGCTGAGCATGCGCTTTTTTGTTCTGCCCTTGAACGTCAAACAGCACACATATACATGCATACATGCATATTTTGCATGTACATTTGCATATGCATGTATGTGTGCTTGTCTGCTGTTTGCCGTTCAAGGGTAGAACAAAAACAAAACGCATCGCGGACACAAAATATGTATACATACATATGTACATATTTAAACACGCACTTCTGCTGCGTAGAGCGCTCAAAAAAAAACACGCACAATATGTATGTATGTATGAGTGTGTGTATTATAGTCGTACATACTATTAGCGACTGAATAAAGGCAATAGCCTTTTTACAATTTATAAATTTGCAAATACACCAACACTACAACAAAACAAACACATGCAATTCACTTTTACCGTTTACATTTTTTTTAGGCACCGCCCTTTTTTTTACTTACCTTTCCCACGCGCCAGCACAAATCGAATGACGAAATTCGGAAGAAGAAGCTAGAAGTTCGCTGCAGACCCGACGCCAACTTCGAAACGTTTACGAAGAAAAACCGACCGGCACTCGTTTTTGCGCTTGCGGCAGCTTTGCTTTTTTCGAGATAGACTATTGCTGTCTCTCTTTGATTTGAGAAACTCTGTGTGTCTCTTTCTACTTTCAGAATTTCGATGTCTGAAATCATATCACTAGGGCATTTTTCATATCACTTTGATCATTTCACATTTCAATAAAATATTTTTAGTATCAATGTGGTATTACAGGTTCATATTGATATTAAATAGTTTCACTTTGATATGCAAATATTGATATTACTGATATGATATTGAAATACCTGATCTTATTTTTTTCTGTGTATGGATCCGATGGAGTGAAGTGTAAATGCCAAATTACGCACTCTTACAGTTGCGAGATGTACATAAAGTGAATTTACCTTAATTCTGTGATTAATTTAGAAATTAAATTTGCATTTTGGTCTTTTATTGATTTTTAAAGAATTTTTTTGTTTAATGTGTCAAAAATTTGGCAGTGCAAACAAAAACGAGAAAATCCGCCTCTCTCATTTTTGACTGTTCCATTTATTCTCGTTTCGCTTGGATTTCTGGTTTCTGTCTTATGTATCTAGTGGCGATTCTGCTTGAACCGTGAGCAATTTCAATCGGAATTAAAAACACGAAAACGAAACCGAAGCGTAATTGCGTTCGATTTACTTTTGAAAAAGTAGTGGAATTGAGAACATGTCTGAATATCAACTCAGTTTGAGTTTTTGCGATCTCAAAAGAATGGTCTTGAAGTGAGAACATTGTACTACAAATCAGAAAAACCGTGCATGCCCTATGTTCATCTTGAGTCCAATGTTCTCAGTTTTATTTCCTTTGTGTACCTCTACAAAAGAGGTAGGTACGAAATTTGAGTTTAGAAGCAGTCCAACAACAACTATAATAGAAAAACCAACCCTTAGCTGCGATCCTCATATATTGAGTATTTGGTCAATGCGTCAAGCAACTGTCCTTTGCTGCGCCGTTTGCTTGTTGCAAGCTGGCGCACGGATAGCTCACTTTGAAGAGAGGCAATTGCTAGTGCGACCGAGCAATAGCTTGACTTCGTCTTTTGGAACTTTTCTTCTTCTTGAACTTGAGGCAGCGTACTGAATGCTTCTTGTTAGCCGTTTCATGTTCGCATATCCTGCCGGCATCAAAGCGAAGCTCCCTTTCTGCTTGGCAGGACACCCTGTGCAGTTGTTTTATTTGCGCTTCCGTTTCGCGGACAGTTTGCTTTGCTGTTTTTACTTCATTCTTGGTTTTTTTTAGTTTTTTTTTTTTTGTGGTACGGAACCGAAAATGTTGCAACAAAACATTTACGACGTCATCGTTTCACAATTTTCGTGCTGTGACCCCCCCTCTCAGGCCGAGCAACGGCATCGCCCAACCCTAAAACAGTGCTGTTATATCTTGAAAATAAAAATGGTTGTTGCTGCTGCTGCTGCCCCAGCGGGGCATATGAAAAAGTACGGAAAAAGAAAGCAAACCTTGTGTCATTTATCATGCATTTCCACTTTTGGCTTCCATCGACCGGGACGTGGCCCGCACAGACAAATGTACAGCGACAGGCGGACGGATGGACGGACAGCGGTCGAGTTGAGTTGAAATGATGTGAGAGCACCGCAAAGCAGGCAACCGAAGCAAAAAAAAAAAACATATATACTCACACACACACATCAAGTACAAATTTGATATACGCAAAGGATGTGGACTTTAACATGCCTCGCGATGAATCATTTACATTTATTACATTTGAATCAGTTACATTTAGCTATTTTGGGTATATTTCACAGTCACAAAAAGTCATTCGCATTCCGCGCATTCAGGCAAGCAGCTCGATGTCGGTCTTTATCACTCTTTTATTTTCTCAGTGTAAAGTACACAACATTCTTGGAAATGCCTGGCAGAATCTATTACAATCCTTAGTTTGGCTTTTGACTGACGTCAATTTGCTTTTTAGGCTTCAAACTTCAATTTCAATTGCAAATTCTTAAAATAAGTTTAGCCGCTCATTCTTTGTACCCTCTGTGCCGCATGTAAGGCATATAAATACACAGCAAAAAAAAAACACACAATTCTGGGTCAGTTCTTTTTCTCTTTTCTTCTTTTGCCATTCCATTCTTTGGGACAAATGAAGCAGCACACAAATCATAGACAGACAACCAATTTATACGTTTTCATTTGCTGGCCAGTCGAACAACGCCATTTCATTTCCCAAAGATGACAAAAATGTTTAAATAGCAACAACAACAACAACAAAAAATATTAATAAAACAGAACAAATAAATCACAAAAAAAAAAAACTGCTGTTAAATGAATTCCTTATGGTAGAGTGGGAAAACGGCTAAGCCAAAGAATTTTTCTTCAAACTTGCCTCGTCATTTGCCCATAATTTGAATATGGAAATGTTGCATGACTTTGGGGTAAAGGGCATAATTTATGCATTTCAAGAAACGGAAAGAGAAATCCGAATTCAAATTATGAAAAAGTTCTGCAAAATTGTTTCTACATTTAAGGGTGTTCGAGAAAGGCAATTGATTTGCCAACTGGCTGTAAAATGTGAATAAAATTTTGGGTTAGAATTAGGTCAATGGATGCACTGAACACCATAATTCAACGGCTTCCACTTGACCTAGTAGCAAAACAATAAGAAAGACGTACTATTTCACACCTGAAATCAAATGAAGTCAAGATTGGTTTAAATTCTCACTTAATAAAAAGAAATGTCATCAATAGACTTTTGTAGAAGTTGTCTAAATGAGAAAGAGGAGAGAAAAATCCATTCTAGAAGTACACAAAATATGAACTTTTTATTGACAAAAGTCTGTTCAGAAATTTGCCGTCAACTCAAAACACGTAGGAAATATGCTCCAATTTTATGAGGATAAATGTTGTACATGTTAAAACCGAGCGCTAAAAAATAGTTCTTGCAGTATGAAAACCCGTTTTAAGCAACTTTTGTGTGCATCTTGAATGTAAGGTTTTTGAATTTTTCCCTTTGGTGGGGAAGTGGGGGACAGTGGCTTGACATTGACTTGACAGTGACTTGGCAGTGACTTGACAGTGACTTGACATTGACTTGACAGTGACTTGACATTGACTTGACAGTGACTTGGCAGTGACTTGACAGTGACTTGACAGTGACTTGACATTGACTTGACAGTGACTTGACAGTGAATTGACAGTGACTTGACAGTGACTTGACAGTGACTTGACAGTGACTTGCCATTGGCTTGACAGTGACTTGACTGTGATTTGACCGTGACTTGACAGTGACTGAACAATGACTTAACAGTGACTTAGCAGTTACTTAACAGCGACTTAACACTGAGCTAACAGTTAAATTAATAGTCAGACTTATCGTAATATGCTTCGCTCGTGGCGTCCCATGACACCCACTCTTGTTTTTGTATAGTGGGAAAAGCATTGAAAGCCGAATAGTGTCGAATTTGGGACTGCCTCACCCACTTAAACCACCCCTAAGCTCCGTTTTGCTCTCGCGGCACCACTGTTAAGTATTACTTTACGTAGAGGAGCTGGCATGAAAGCCTCAGCCCTCAGCCCATGAACCCGTATTGGTGATCAGAAAGTTCTTCCCGTTCAACAACATATACCAAATTACTGTCTGTGTGTGTGTATTGTGTGTTTTTTATCCAGAGATGGTGTGCGGTCACACTTGGCTAGAGATGGACCGAGTCATTGGAACTTCATTGGTACCGCCACAACTACTCCTACCTCAGTGACTTCGTCAGACAGAGAAGGAAACAAAACTGATTCTATAGAATATGGTGGTATGGCATCAGTGGCGACGGTTTTGCCGGTGACAATTCTATGGAGCTACGCGCTCAAACACATGAGTCCAATTCGTAGATCTGTTGGAGTGAGCTTTATAAAACTGGTGCTTTGATTGAGGGATTTAATATGCGTCGATAGATTGAGGGCTTTAGTTTGCCTCGATGTGAGGATTTTACTTTGCATCGATGAGGACTTTACTTTGCCTCGATGAGGACTTTACTTTGCCTCGACGAGGACTTTATTTTGCCTCGATGAGGTCTTTACTTTGCCGCGATGAGGACTTTACTTTGCCGATATGAGATATGATATGAGTTCTATGACTGAATCGGAATCAATTAGAAAGAATTTATAGAGAGTTTGAATATATGGAGGTGATAGATTTCTGCCAGATGTACCATATCAATATCTTTACAATTGCTAAATATTACAGTAGAACTAACTTTGTTTGCTTTGATTTTTCTGATTATTTACTTTCATGGGAAGAATGCAGAATGACGACTGATATTTAGACATTTAGAAAAGAGACGACAATTGTAGGAAATATATAAAATCAGGCAAACACTTGAACTAATCTGCAACACGACAGCTTGCTGTTCTTTAAGAGGTAGTTAGAAAAACTCCACAAAGCTAGAAAAATGCAAGTCTGTTTGTATAGTTGGATTTCCGAATACAATTTCCTACCTTAATGTAGGCGCACACACAGTTATCTGTTGAGTGCTAAAATCAAAGTCATAAGCGCTCATCACTTAGGCACTCAGCAAGCAAAAAGTCCGGTGGGGCAGATGGTAAATCCGTTGCTTTAAAATGGCAAGGTCACATTTTTCTCTGTGCACAGGCCCGCTTTTGATAAGAGACGACTAAAAACATTGGTACAACTTAATGTCTCGAAAGTAACTGAGCCAGAGATACCTGATCTTCTTCACGTCCACACAATGGACAAACAAAATTGATTAGCATATTGAGAATATCAAACTGTCAGAATTTCGATCTAAAATCCCAGCATCAATGTGATTTGTTTTATTCGGGCAAATGCCATTTTGAGTAATTGAATTATATGTAATTTGCATAAATCATAACCAGGCTCAATGGAGCGTATACGTGATTTGAGGATCCCATTACATTTTGTGAATTTACCGGTTCTTTTTTTTATTATCGATGAGGGGGGGTTTTCTCATCTAAGTCTCGTTCTAAGTGGCAACAATCGAATGATGAATTGCATTTGCCAGGCGTGCGGACAATGGCAGCAAATGCGTGTGAGCAGCAGCAGGTGCAAGGACATGGCAGCACCTGTTCGAGCGGCAAGCCTTTTTGCTCCACGCCATGATTGATGCGTTAATTTAGTTGAGTCGTCTGGCATGAAAAATGCATGACAGACTTCCGAGCCAAATGATGAAAAGATAATCCCCTGACATTGATGATAATAATTGAAACGAAAGCACTGTGACCTTTTTTTTTTCTCTCCACTTTTTGCGGCATTTTGTGGGCGTTTTGTCTGGCCTAACAAATTGCGACGCCATTTGGTCTATGGCGCATCCCAAAACCGCAATGAACTTGAGCCAGCTGTCAATGTGATAAATAAACTTGGCTTTGGCAATGGATATCTGTTTTTTTTCTTTTTTTTTTGTTGGCTAAATTATAATCAGAAATCAGACATGTGTTGTGTGTACTACAAACTATATAAATCAGCTGCCACTTTTGTACACTAAGAAGAACTAATATGTCTATGCTTTTACTTATTTTTTTGCAGCAGCCGCAGAAAATCTGGTGGAGAGATAGAATGGGCTTGGCATCAGGAATGAGAAAGATGCACTGGCTGCTACCTTTGGTAACTTTGACGGTTCTAAGCAATTGCTATATAGTGGAGGCCTATTCGAGTAAGTAAACATTAAAGAAGTGGAATTTGTTTGTTTTTTTGGGGTAAGCACAGGGGTTTGAAAATACCAAAATGTAGGAAAATTAAAGAAAGTTAAAAACTGCAGCCACACTAATTATGGCTTAATAATTTTTGCCAAAAATCAAAGAATTAATCCAATAAACATGAAAGCTACGATAACTTTGTCTATCACGAAGTTTTTAGACACTTGAAAATGCTGATTTTGAAATATCAGAGATTAAGAACACAAACACTAAAATTTTACCTCCGAAATAAAGTCATCAGATTTCCTGCAAATTTTTGCGAATCTGCTTCAAAGCATATCAAACTAACATTCGGAGAGTTTAGGGACGCAAACATTGAAAACGAAAAGGTTTTTCTCACTTAGACCCATTATCCGACCGATCAGACCTATGGCAGCCATAAGATATAGTCATCCGATTTTGACCAAAGTTTGCAAAACTGTTTGAAAGCACTTAATATTAACAATCACAGAGTTTGGGCGCTCTATAATTAAAAACAAAAAAGTTTTTCTCACTAAGACCCATTTTCCGACCGATGGTCCCTATGGCAGCTATAAGATATAGTCATCCGATTTTGACCAAAGTTTGCAAAACTGTTTGTGAGCACTTAATAATAATAATCACAGAGTTTTGGCGCTCTATAATTGAAAACAAAAAAGTTTTTCTCACTAAGACCCATTTTCCGAGCGATCAGACCTATGGCAGCCATAAGATATAGTCACCCGATGTTGACCAAATTTTGCAAAACTGTTTGAGAGCACTTAATATTAACAATCACAGAGTTTGGGCGCTCTATAATTAAAAACAACAAAGTTTTTCTCACTAAGACCCATTTTCCGATCGATCAGACCTTTGGCAGCCATAAGATATAGTCATCCGATTTTGACCAAAGTTTGCAAAACTGTTTGAGAGCACTTAATATTAATAATCACAGAGTTTGGGCGCTCTATAATTGAAAACAAAAAAGTTTTTCTCACTAAGACCCATTTTACGAGCGATCAGACCTATGGCAGCCATAAGATATAGTCATCCGATTTTGACCAAAGTTTGCAAAACTGTTTGAGAGCACTTAATATTAACAATCACAGAGTTTTGGCGCTCTATAATTGAAAACAAAAAAGTTTTTCTCACTAAGACCCATTTTCCGAGCGATCAGACCTATGGCAGCCATAAGATATAGTCATCCGATTTTGACCAAAGTTTGCAAATCTGTTTGAGAGCACTTAATATTAATAATCACAGAGTTTGGGCGCTCTATAATTGAAAACAAAAAAGTTTTTCTCACTAAGACCCATTTTCCGAGCGATCAGACCTATGGCAGCCATAAGATATAGTCATCCGATTTTGACCAAAGTTTGCAAAACTGTTTGAGAGCACTTAATATTAACAATCACAGAGTTTGGGCGCTCTATAATTGAAAACAAAAAAGTTTTTCTCACTAAGACCCATTTTCCGAGCGATCAGACCTATGGCAGCCATAAGATATAGTCATCCGATTTTGACCAAATTTTACAAAACTGTTTGAGAGCACTTAATATTAATATTCACAGAGTTTGGGCGCTCTATAATTGAAAACAAGAAAGTTTTTCTCACTAAGACCTATTTTCCGACCGATCAGTCCTATGGCAGCCATAAGATATAGTCATCCGATTTTGACCAAATTTTGCAAAACTGTTTGTGAGCACTTAATATTAACATTCACAGAGTTTGGGCGCTCTATAATTAAAAACAACAAAGTTTTTCTCACTAAGACCCATTTTCCGAGCGATCAGACCTATGGCAGCCATAAGATATAGTCGTCCGATCCGGTCGGTATTAGCAGCGTGCAATAAAAAGAAGACTCTGTGCAAAATTTCAGCTCAATAGTCTCAAAACTGAGAGACTAGTTTTCGTAGAAACGGTCAGACAGACGGACGGACAAAGCTCAATCGACTCAGCTCGTCGCCCTGATCAAGAATATATATAGTTTATGGGGTCGGAAATGAATATTTCTATGCGTTGCAAACTTTTGGACAAAATTATAATACTCTTTGCCAGGGTATAAAAATGAAGAAAAACTTGTGGTTTATTCGACATTTTCGAGTTTTAGAATGAGGATACGATTTTTTGGACTTGCAATGTATAAATGTTTGGTAGGCCATATGAAGAGCTACATTGTCTATACTCTTGAAGCAAAAATCATTAAAGGAATAACAAAAAATAGTTAACAAATAAACTTTTTTATATAAAACAAGTGCGAAAGTCGGTCAAGCCCGACTGTAATATACTCTGTACATGTGAGAGTGTATGCTCAGTATGTTTTTAGCAGCTTTTGCTCATAACTTGATAACTTGAGTATAGAAACTACGCTACTTAAGCATATTAATTGCATTTATTTTCTCTCTATTTTCAAACCCCTCTGTGAACCCCACCCCATGTTGTATTATGTGTGTGTGTGTGGTTGTATGTTCGTTTCTTTGTAATTTGAACACATCACCCTGTATATTTGAGATGTCTCTCTCTGTCTCTATTAACTGTGCGTTTAACTAAATCTAAGTATTCATGATCTCATCAATTTCACATCAACTGATCATCCTGAAACTATTCCCCCCATTTCCAAAATATTTGTTATAATTTTGATTTCATATTTTTCGTCATTTTTGATTTTTACCCCAACCAACCAAAACAAAAACAAACAAATCCTTCCCCCCCGCCCCAACTTGGCCCAAACATTTTGTGTTTTTGTTGATGTTAAGAATATGGACGCGGATGCGGCGACATTGGCTGCCTGCCCAGCGAGGAGTGTGTGATCAGCAGCGATTCGTGCAGTTATAATCAACGCGATGGCAAGGAATGTGGCAACTATCCTACCTGCAAGCGCAAGGCCGGCTCCTCTTCATCGAGTTCCAACCATCAGGCGGCACCGTCGGTGAATCCGTCAGGTATTTAATTTTTTGTTTCTGTTTATTTTGGGTTTTCATTTCGTTCATTTGATTATGTGGGAGGAAGAAAAGTGCATAGAAAATCTTAAACTGTTGCAATTGGTTTGATTTTATGTGTGGAGGAGCCGAGGAGGCTCCTTTATCTTTTATGTATGTACTCGTATGTATGTATGTTAAGTAAGGCGATCACACCCTACACCTACACACCAAACACATGCAAAGCTTCATTCAGCCTGCTCTATCACATTCACTCTCACTCTTTCAATCGTTCGCTCATTGCCCCACCCCCATCGCCTCATTTGTGCTTGGAGCAGGGCCGGCCAAATGGAGAGAACGGAAAAATGTGCACGAATGTCACCGATTCACACACTCGAAAGTTCGGCTCGTGACTTCGGTCGGCCCTGGCTCAGAGAGCTCACGCTCTCGTTCTCTTACTCCCTCACTTAGTTGCCGCATGCTTGGCAAAGGTATTTTATGGTTTCTGGACGCCCCAAACTAAACCTCATACTGCTCTCTACTTCTCACTCTCACATGCTTACTAAAAACTTACTTAGGATCCAGCCTAAATACGGGACCAGAGAATAACATTTTTGCACCCGCCTCATCAAACCCAACGCTCAACACGTACACCTCGAACCATCAGCCTGGGTCATCTAACAATAATAATGGCGGCCAGCCGGTTGAGCCCAATAACAATAATGGGGCCGCGGGCGCCTCATCCACGGGCATCATTGATCCGCACTATGTGTTCGGGGCCAAGCATCATATGCCCGTCATACCCAATATGCCCATCTTTCCATACAACTCACCCACGGTAGCGCCCTCGTTTCAACAATTCCCCCAACCCAATCATCCAGGTAGCGTCCTCAATCCCGGTTATCCCATGCATGGCCTGCAGCCGGTGAATCCCTACAATCCACCGTTCGTATTTGGCCAGCTCCCGTTCTACGGAGGCAGCCCCTCCGGCACGGGCGGCCCACCTGGAGGCGGAGGCGGCGGCGGCGCCATGCCCAGTTCCACATTGGGCATACTGGGCGGCGGCGGCGGCGGGCTGGCCCCCTATGGCAGTAACTATCAGGGTTATGCGAATCAGCACCATCAGAATGCGAACATGTACAACAAACCGCCGCCACAGTACCAGAATCAGAATCAACAGAATCCCTACAATCGCCAGACCCAGGCGCATCCCTCGGCAGCGGCGACCACACAGAGCCTTGGTTCTCTAATGGCGGTCATGTTGTGGGCACTGCTGCTGCTCAATGGACGCACGTAATAAGATGGTGGCTAAGCGGAAAGGACTCTACTACAGGAAAGGACGACGACGAGGAAAAATTGAAATTTATTTTTTTTTATTATTATAATTTGATTTCGCATGATTTTAATGGGCTTTAGTCTAAGATATTCAGAAAAAAAATGGGGACGTTCAAAGGGGGTAAGCAGCAGCAAAACACGCAAAAGTGAAAAACAGATTCACTCTCAGTGCAAAAATTGATCATTATCAGTTAATCTGAACACCCTGTATAGGCAGGTAAAGTTGTACGAAGCACCCTATATGTGCATACTTTAATGAAAACTTTAAAAATGTATGATTTACCTGCGACCAGCACGCTGTTTAAGCATATATAGCTAGCTGTAAGGAGCACCCTGTATTTGCATATTTACATTAATAAAAGCAACAATTTCGCTTTCTATGCAAATATTGGTATTTTCCAGCCAGCAATTAAAAGAAACCTAAAGTTGCATACCCTGTATAAGAAAAAAGAGTGGTTTGAACACCCTGTATCAACATAAAAAGTTGCTTAGATCTCCCAGTATTTGATTACTTTGCCTTAATAATGAAAATTCAGACTTGCTGTTTGCTATTTAGGGATAACAATGAAGCTCAGCACCCTGTATAAGCAAATAAAGTTGTTCAAAGGACCCAAATATTTGCACAAACAGCCGTTGTTGACTTAAAAACATGCTGGGAGCACCCTGTATTTGATTACTTTGCAACAATAATGAAGCATCAGACTTGCAGCCTGCTATTTTGGGATAACAATGAAGCTCAACACCCTGTATAAGCAAGTTAAATTGTTCGAAGTACCCAAATATAAGCACAAACAGCCTGTGTTAACTAAAAAACATGCTGGAAGCACCCTGTATTTGTTCAATCACCTCAACAAAAAGTATTTCAGATTTATAGCCTTCAATTTGGAATAACAATACCCTGTATAAGAGTGTTAAACAGTTTTGTTGCCTCATATATTTGCATACTTAGGCGAATTCATTGTTATCGCTTTAAAAGTGATGATTCACCTGCGACGAACAGCTTTTTTACTCATTTAAAGTTAAACGAAACACCCTGTATTGCCTTATTTAAAGGGATTAATTAATGTGGTCCAGCGAATCATCTTTTATTTGCCAACTAAACTTTAAAAAGACACCCTGTATAAGCATTTAAAGCAACTTAATAGAATGGAAGCCCAATTGAATTGCAAACCAAATGTGGTTACTCAAATAGCACCCTGTAGATGCAGTTCCGGTGAGTTAAATAACGAAAAATTGCTTTTAAAATTGAGTATTTTCAGTTTGTGGGCTTCTTTGTGAATGCGAAGCACCTTGTATATGCCAGTTTATTTGATACGAGCTAATTTTGGCTTCAAGTTAGCACCAAGCACGCTTTTAACACCCTGTATGTGTTTTTTTGAAATTTACATATTTGCCACTTTTGGCTTAATAACAAAGTTAACACCCTGTATTTGCCGCCTATGTGCTTTGATACTCAAAAGGAACTGAAAACGATTTACTACTCAAAAAAAAGCAAATATATACACCAAGAGCATACTCAAAAATGAAGTGCAACACCCTGTATTCGGGGCACAATATGATTTTCTAATGATTACTTAACTTTTATTGTAGAGAAAGTCAATTTTTGCTCATTAAGCACCCTGTTCATTGTTTAGTCAATCACTTTAAGCGATTTCTTTGAGTTTTTTTGCTAGCTGCCTTCATCCACCACCAGCCACACGACGTATACGTAATTTCAATTTAATATTGTGTGAGAATGTTATATGTGTGTGTGTGCGGGTGTGTGTGAGTTCATTTGTGCGGTCTGACTCTCTCTCTCTCTCTCTCTCTCGGGACTGCCTGTTTTTTGCAGCTCAATTAAATTGGAATTTAATTTCGGGGCTTAGACAGGCAGCCTCTGGTCAGAGTCCGAGAAGAATTTTGGCCGCAGGACACACTCACACACACACACACACACACACATAGACGAGCAACTTTGATGTTAATTTCATTTTTGCGGATGCTCCGAATTTGCGGTTTTTGTTGCTGCCGATCCCCAGAATCCCTGCTAGTTTGTAGATACAGGATATCAAGTCAATCAAAAGGCAAAATGAGCTACTTAAGGAACGAGTTGAAAAGGGCACCAAGTGCGCTGTTTTTTTTTTCACAATAAAATTTTAAAAAATTAGTTTTTAATAAAATTTAAGCAGAACGAAAACCGGAAATCAAAAATACGCATTTAGAAGGCAACAACAGAAACAACAACTGCCAATTTGTTGTCCAAAACTTAAAAGCCCACAACAACAAACACAAAAACAAACACAAAAAACTACTACAAAAATGTTCACTGTAAAGTCCTTAAGGCAACATTTAATCCAAATTTAATCATTTTCAATTCTATTTAGTTGACTCAAAACAAAACTCAAAAGTATATCTCAAATATTTCAACACAAATATATAAATAAATATGTATGCATTAACTCCGTCCGTTTGTATTTGGTTTTTAGTTTAATCTCCTGACCCCAACCCAAACCCAAAACACACACACAGAAAAGTTTTTGCGACTCAACTAACAGTATTAAAGCATTTCTTTATTCAGATTTAATATGCATGAAAATACTAAAACAAAACAAAACTTTCATAAAGGGCAAAAGGCAAACCGAAAATAATAATAATTAAACTAATAAAAACAGTAAAATTATTCATAAGTATTCAAGTATTTACTTACAAAAACTATATGGAAGAAAAGGGGACAAGAAACAAAAAAAAAAGAAACAACAGTTGTATATAGCCTTAAATATTTATAGACAGCGAAGACTTATAAACTAAGCTACGAACAAAAATACGAAAAAAAAAAACAAACTCAAAGTTGTGTAGATTTTAATCAGAACAAGGAACAACTTAAGCATGGCTGATCATTTCAAATGTGTGGGAATTTTCATATTTCAATCAAAATGCAAACTTAACAACTAAGCTTAACTTCCACCTTTCTTTATTAGCTTCTGTATATTATTCAGAGTATACAAGCGATATACGATACAAGTGAAGCTCTTAACCTTATCTGCCGTAGCTGAAGGTGAATTGTGTGTGTGTTATTCGATACTCAATACTTGATACTCAAAACTCGATAATAAGTGCTCGATACTCAATTATAGTTACTTAAAACTCGATACTACATATGTACAAGTACTCCATACTCAGTTCTTGATACTTCGAACTAGATACTTTATTCTCAGTACTCAGAACACTCGGTACCGAAGTACTCCAGCTGCTACGCAAATGGCAAATGCGGCTGACTTTGCAAAAACAAAGGCGTACCCAAAAGAATCTATCGCAAAGACTACATTTTTCTAGTTTTAGTCAACCAGTCGAACGTCCGTATAATTTCCTTAATTTGTTCACTTGTTTATAAAAAGGTTTTCAGATAAAGGCCTATACTCAGATGAGATAAAAATTTAGTTCGACACTATATTTCATATAACTAGGACTGCCGTTCAAAAGCAATCAGATTTTAAACTGTTCAAAATTGTTTCTATTTATGTGAAGTATTGTGGCGAACTAAATTTTTATCTCATCTGAGTATAGACCTTAAATTGTTAAAAGCTTGTAATGCTGTCGTTGGAAAGTTGGTTTCAGCGCTTACGGATGAGGTAATTTCCTTGACGCTTCTCAAAAATTGTGTCACTTTCCGGGCTCTTGAAAACGATGCTCTCATCGCCTTTTAACCTAGATAACCGAACTAAAGTCAATCTCAAACGTTGTCAGTAGTTGATTCTGTCTTAAAGTCGGGCGAGTTCGATTTAAGCTTAAAAACACTCCAAATTGAATTTAGACAGTTATTTGAATACAAGTTGATCCAAACAAGAAGGTGAGATATTGATTTATGCTCGATCTGCAAATCCGCTTGATGCAAGAATAACCAAAATTAAACTGAGCTCAACACCTGACCCATATTCCACAGTGATGGAGCAGTGGTGGAACAGTGTGGTAGCAGTGTGGGAATAGTGTGGGAACAGTGTGGGAACAGGTTGGGTTGAGTAGAGTGTTTGAACAGTATTGGAACAGCGGCGAAACAGTGTGGGAATAGTGTGGGAATTGTTTGGGAACACTGTGGAAACAGTAGTTGAATAGTTTGGGATTAGTGTGGAAACAGTAGGGGAACAGCGGTGGAAGAGGGGAGAGAGAGGGTTTAAAATTATTTCCATTTTTGGCTTTTTAAAGAATAAGATTATAATTTCTTTTATCGATATGCAGCACAGTAAACAAAAGTTTGGCTGCCATGATGCCATGTTTGTTACATGAGACATGATGGACGGCAGGTCCTTTGCGTTCTTTTGCGTTCGGCTGCCAAAAAAGGTATATGGGGATTGTGCCGCTTCGGACACTGTGCAGCCTGTATACAGCTGTAGTTTGGCATCTCCATGGCTGGAGCCCAGATCAACGCCACGTAGAGGATCGTACATGAGATCAAGCTAGCGATTAACCACCTGCTTTTTTGTTTTGGGCCTTTAAGATTGGCCATCAGTCTGGTGTTAGCAGTTGTCACCTTTGCATGCTCAAGGTGCTGCTTAAAGCTGAAGCTGTGGTCCAGAAAGATGCCTAGGTCTCAACGATGGTTGATCCCACCCTTATGGATGACTTATCCTCTTTCTTTCTGCAGCTGATCAAGACGGCTTCAGTTTTATGCTCAGCAAGCGAGAGCCCGTTTTCTGATAGCTTCATCATTATCTGGTTGGTCGCGGTACTTAAGTTTTTCGTGGTCTCGTCTAGCTGCTTCGCAACTGATACTAGAGCTAAATCATCAGCATCAGTAGGGATAACCGCAACAGGCCATCCTACATGACATTCCAAAAGATTGGTCCTAGGACTGAGCCTTGTGCCTGCATTTGAGCTATACAAAAGCAGGCGTTCCTCAAAATAGCTCACTATGAGTTGGTTTAGGCACTGTGATAAACGGCGGCTGCTGAGCGCTTAAAGGACCTTGCTCCAGTTGGCTGAGTTGAATGCATTTTTGACATCAATTGGCAAAGCGGCAGTACTTTTTGGCCCTACTCGAAACTTCTATGGCGTCAGTGGGCAGTCTTGTGACTGTGGACACACACTGTGGACCTCTAAACAGTGACTTGACTGTGGCTTGAAAGTGACTTAACAGTGAATAAACAGTGACTTGACAGTGACTTTGCAGTGACTTAGCAGTGACAGCAGTGACTTGACAGTGACTCAACAGTGACTTGACAGGGACTTAACAGTGACTAAACAGTGACTTAACTGTGACTCAACAGTGACTTACCAGTGATTTAATAGTGACTTAACAGCGACTTAGCAGTGTCTTGACAGTGACTTGATAGTGACTTAGCAGTGACTTAACAGTGACTTGGCAGTGACTAAACAGTGACTTCACAGTGAATTGACTGTAACTTAATAATGACTCAACAGTGACTTAGCAGTGACTTGACTGTGACTTAACAGTGACTTAGCAGTGACTTTACAGTGACTTAACAGTGATTTGTCAGTGACTTAACAGTGACTTAACAGTGTCTTGACAGTGACTTAACATATTTATCGTCGTAAAGGGTTTTTTTTTGGTTTTTACTTACACAATTGAAAACGCAACAGCCTCTAATGCGGCTCGTCCAACACATTTCATCAGAACTTCGATCGGCGCCATTTGTCTGGGCGTCATTCTGCGTTGAAATGGCGATTCTAGCATATTTTGGTACTTCTCCAGAGCAATATGTACGAATAAGTAAGGGGTCAAGAAGACGTGTTTCGGCATAATTGATTGTTCAGGCGGTTTGGGCTTGACCCAACTTTGGCGCAACAGATTGGTCAAACGACTTGGAATGTTTACCGCAAACCTCATTTGTAATCGAGGGTTTTCTATATACAATGTCTCCATACGAATTTGTCCATCTTTTGCTATATCCGAGTGCTTTACAACAACACTTGTGCCACTAGTTGAGCAGCTTTTGGTATGGAAAGGGACAATTTGTTCCATAATCTTTCCTCCCCTTTGAAATGATCAGCCAGCAAAGTGCCAGGCAATTAATATATTAATCAAAAATCAATACTAAATACTAAGCTAATCTAAACTAAGCTATTGTTAGTCTCGAAGCCCATTCATTTTCGTTCCAAACATTTTTGCTTTTTTTGCATTTGATTTCCATCTAATTTTGTGCGTTTGTGTATTTTCTTTTCATTTTTTTGTGCGCTTTTTGTTTTTGTTCTGTGGCTAACAACAGAAATAACCAGCGGCAGTGCCCACAACTCGTTTGCGCCCAACTCACCCAGTGCCCCGCTGCCGGATGCGGATGCGGGCGGTGGTGCTGGCTACGGTGGCGGCAATAATGCTGGTGGTGCAGGTGGATACGGTGGTGGCTTCTCGGCTGGCGGTCATAGTCTCTATCCCACGCTACCCCAACCCAATCCCAATCCCAATCAAATGGGCGGTGCTGGCGGCTATAATCCCTATGGTGGCTATCAGCCCCCCCAGCAACCGGGTGGCTACAATCCCTACGGGGGCGGCTATCAGCCTGCTCCAGCTAATGGTGGCTATCAACCGCCAGTACCCGGCTATACCCCACCCGCTCCGGGCTATGGAAATGGTGGTGGTGATGGACAGAAGCCCAAGGACAAACAGGGCGGCTTTTTCTCCAACTTTTTCTCCAATCCGGCTGTGAGTCAAGCGGTGTCTGGCATCATTGCAGGCCAAATAACCAAACAGCTGCAGGGCGGAGGCGCTGGCGGCAACAATGGCGGTGGTGCAGCTGCAAACGGTGGCTATCAACCAAGTGGCGGCTATGGAGCTGGCGGAGGCGGAGGTGGTGGTGGCGGCGGCGGCTCCTCTTCCGGTGCCAGCAATCTGTTGGGCGGCCTCTTGGGCTCGGTTTTGTCTGGCGGCGGTAATGGCAATAATGGCGCTAGCGGCGGTGGTGCCAGCAGCTTTTTGGGCAGCCTGCTCAATGGTGGCGGCGGTGCCAACGCAAATCATGGCGGCGGTGGAGGCGGCGGCAGTGGCGGTCTGGGCGATATCTTCAGCTCCAAGAACTTTGGTGGCCTCTTCAGCGAGAATCGTGCCCCACGCGACGGCGCCAGTGATGCATCTTACACGGGCGGTGCCAAGGGCTACCCCACCCAGGCTCCTTACTATGGATAAGAAGTCAGCTTTAATGCTTTTTTTTTTGTTCCAATTCAACATATATATATACATACTACATATATATATGGCATGTAATCAAATGGATACAATTTACATATATACATAAAGTTATATGCATATATATATACACCAGATACAAGTTTATACCGCTAACTAAAACGCAAGAATATTTGAAAAACAGAAAAACACAGTTGAAAATTTTGAAATTGACATACATAAATGCCAGCAATGGAATTCATTTGTAAATAGAAGAGAAAAACAAAAAACACAACAGATACAAATACAGAATATACGTAAGAATTGAAAGCCAAGTGGGTGCCTTTTGATTTTGATGCAATGTGGAGTGGGATTCAGTTGCAAGGTAAGTCAAGGTAAGTGCGATTGGAAGTCGCTTAGCAAAGTTAGGCACCAAGGCGGCAGCGGAAACGGAAACGGAATCTATCTTATTTCAGCAACAACTCAAATGAAGCCAGTTCCATAAAGCATACTTTTCGGCGGCAACTGGCAAAAATGATTTGAAAAAGTGAGACCTTTAATAAGTAGCATATTTTTTGGTTGCTGACTGTAACTCAAATGAAAGGGAGTAGACAAATAGACCGCATTGAGCTAATCATGATTTCGAAAATAACTTTTTGTAGCTCTTAGCAGAGTTAAACTTTCGTCCACCAGTATTAAAGCGACGTACAAGGTTACCCCACATGTTCTCAATGGGATTAATTTCCGGAGAAGGCGCTGGACATTCTAATTGCAGAACCAACACGATTGGCAGTTGATACGTGTATGGCAGCATTATCTTGCTGAAAGATGGTATCCCGGGTCCGTCTCTTGCTCTTTAAATAACCTTCTGAATTCATGCGACCTGTAATAATAATCTTGATATAAATGAAGACAAGGCCTGCATTGATGGCATCTCAAACAAGCCAGAATGGATTTTGTGAAACGTTACATGTCTTGGACAGAGGAGTGGAAAAAGTTAGCTAGTTACATTCCGAAACTTTGTTTCCGGCTCCGTGATGTTTTGGGTCACTTTATGCTATCAAAATCGGACATAAAGCTATTTAAACTTATTGGCTGAAGCCTGAAAGATGAACTGACGGAAGAACTTAAGGCTGATCTTGACAATTAAACACGCTTCGTGCAAGCTCTGGTTTGATCCCTAAAGTTCAGTTGTAAGATCAGCTTTGCGAATTAAATCAAGCATGTTTTTTTAATTCTCTGTTAATCATTCAGCCGCATGTGTGCATGCGCCCTTAGGGCCGTTTTTTGCTCCAATCGAAATTCACCTAGATTTTGCAACTAGGTGGTTTTTGTGCAATTGGTTGTATCATTCAGGGTGATTATTAATTTGGGCATTAGTGCCACGGCCACACCGACAGGGCTGGAAAGGCACTAATAGTAGGTTATCAGCGTCTCGGCAATTCGGCTGTTTACATGCACAAACACATATACAAATTTTTGCTACTGTTTATCAGAATTTTTGCTCCAAGTCTGACTTGGGATTCCCAAGCAGTCTTAGCAGTTCTGGCATGAGGTAGCGTCTGCCAACTCATTGAAGTTGGGCAAAAGATCGCTGATGATTGGACTGTTGGAAGTTTATGAAATAGCTATACGATCAACCAGCCTCCTTTGTGATGTTGTGCGTGTCTTGTTTTAGAAACGTTATGATGAAAATCATAACTTAATGACCTAGAGCCTGCTAAAAAGTTCTTAGACCAATTTAAAAAGAAAAAAACAAGCATTTCAACATAAGAGGAGGAGGTTGGGAAACTTTCCGGCCACATTTGATCAAATTATTTGCGTATGAAACTAAAGTTTTAGTTTTAAATCCTGTAAAATCTTCAATCGTGTCTATTTTAAACAAAATGTTGCCAAACTATTTGCCTCCGTGAACTAGAGGAGTCTAGAAAAGTATGTCTGCAGGTGTCTTGTATATAAAAGGCATATAGAATATTTTCCATTTTTGGTTTACTTATTAACAATTCAGACCTTACTGTTTATAGCAGTAGTTGTTTTTCGTTTTCAAATATTTTTTAGTGTGACCATAAGCGCGCAAACATAAGAACACTTAACTTGCTTTGAGATGTACATGGATTTGAAATCAATGTCAATCAAATTTTTCAAACCACCCGAAGAGATGTGAATAATTTGATTATCAAATCAAAAAGGTCCTTTTATTCCAGCAAGTTTCAGAGGGCTGTAAGTACAAGTCAACGCTGGAAAGCTATTAAAAATATAGGAATTGGAAAATTGAAGCCTGTGTAATCTTAATCTTAAATTCATTCGACTAAACGTACCTGAGATTACATGTAATACGTATCTGTCCGCTTCTTCGTTTAATAATTGTTCAAACTGTTTTGATTTTGTTTGTGCTAGTCCATGTGAGGTTCTAGATTCAATGCGTAAAATTAAGTCAGATGCTGTGGGCCTTGATGGCCTAAGCCCCAAATTTATAAAAATCCTGCTACCAAAAATCATAAGCCACTTAACGCACATTTTTAACACAGCAATCACCACTTCAACATACCCAACCGAATGAAAAACTGCAAAAATAATACCGGTCCCTAAGGGTAAAGATGAGTTTAGGCCCATCTCCATACTCCCTTACCTTTCTAAGGTCTTTGAGCAGCTGATTGCAACACAAATAACCAGCTTCCTAGCCACAAATAAACTCCTCAACAACAACCAGTCTGGACTTTGGAAAAATAGGAGCTGTACTACAGCAATCATTAAAATAGTTGAAGACATCCGCAGAAACTTGGACAAAAGCGACGTAACTTTACTAACACTTCTTGACTACAGTAAGGCATTTGACACCGTAAATCACGAAATACTACTAACTAAGTTAAGAAATCTATACAACTTCTCTGAAACAGCTATAAAACTAATGCATTCATACCTAAACTATAGAAATCAAGCAGTCGTATCAAATGCAAACATGTCAGAGTATCTCCCTATTACACGTGGAGTCCCACAGGGATCAGCTTTAGGGCCTTTTCTGTTTACAGTGTATGTAAATGATCTTCCCAGTGTGTGGTCAAAGTGTGAAGTCCATATGTATGCAGATGATGTCCAAATGTATGTTAGTAGTCCGTTGAGTCAAATTGATCAGTGTATTAATGCGTGTAACAATGATCTGTTTAATGTTAGTGAATGGACCAAGAAAAATGGACTTAGCGTAAACCCCATCAAATCGAAATGCCCTGTCATACACAAAAAGATCTTAAGTACTGAAAACTTTGCTAAATTAGACATAGATGGAGCATCTATATTGTATGTTAATACGGCTGAGAACCTTGGAATAACTTTCAACCAAATCCTGGCAGGATCATATAAATAAGGCAGTTGGGAAGACTTACGCACTGCTTAGGCAACTATCGCTAACCCAGAATTGTTCACCTATAAACATACGATTGCTGATTGCGACGTCTTCCGTTGTTCCTGTACTTTTTTACGGTATAGAAATTTTTTGTATTTTTTTTTGCTGGTAGCCAACACAAATTAAATGTAGCTTTTAATAGTATTGCAAGATATATTTATGGGCTACAAAGAAGGGATCACGTCAGAAGCTCTGCAGTCAAAATATATGACCTCTGCCTAAACGCTTTGATTAGTTATAGAGTCTGTAATGTATCTTGTCGCGGCCGATTCTGAAATTTATATTCAGCCGGAAAGCAGGCAACACTTGTTTGGCAGTTCTGCAACCAGCTGAGCATGAGAGAGAAAGTTCGAAGTGCTTTCTTTAACAGGCCGAGTCCACCGACCCTTCGAAAATGTAAGCTTCACTTTGATCTACATATGCTATTAGGTTTCTTGCGTTTGACCAGCCAGTCCAGCAGTCTTTTCCATTTGGGTAGTGATCTCGACAAGACGGGCTGGTGCTAAAGCCTTTAAGTTTTTTTATAAGTGGCGAAAACCTTCAAGTTTTTTTTGTGGCGTTAAACTAAGAAAAAAAAAGTATCCCTAACGTCGCGAAGTGTTTGGATGTTGATCACCCTGCGCAGCCATACCCAAGGGAAATTCGGTTAGCAAACGATTTGCCAAGCCTTAGGGGTAAGTGCCCGTTTTCGTTAATATTTTTTTGTTGGTCGCATAGGACAAATTAGCAGTAGGAGGTTTTTTTATTTATTGGTGAAAATTTCTTTTAAAACCTCATTGCAGGTTTGGCACCTAGTCCAAGATTGTAATTGCAATTTATTTATTGGCCTAGGTCAAGTTTCGGGCTTAAGAGAGTTGCCGTTAAAAATGACTGCGTCGGGGGAGTGAAGAGAAAAAAAAAACCTATCCGCGCATTCCGTTCTCTACGCAATTTTTTTTCTTTCTGCTAAGCGGCGCTTGTGCTTCACCCAGCTGCCTTGAGAGAGAGAGAGGAGAAACAGAGTGCAGGGCCAGTGGTACATACACCGAGAGCGGTAGTCCATTTGAGCTGGGTTTGCGTACGGTCGAACAAGGAAGCTCATACAAACGCGGCGTGTGACGTCAGGTGCAACGATAAGCAGTTTAATTGCCTTAGGTGCCAGAGTGTTAGAGAAAGGGTCTTAATGCTACAGTGGAGCCTAAAAGCGGAAACCCAAACGGAGAAAAGATAGGTTAAGAGACGAGTAAAACGTAGTTATCCCCTTATAAAATTAATCCAATCGGTAACGAAATGTTGTTAATAATCTAATAATCTGAAAAAGCGAGTTGCATGTGATCTCTTTTTAACTTCTTCAAGTTCCCGTTGGAGAAGAAAAATTTTTTTTGTGTCTATGCCGTAGTTGGCAGTTTCCCGCAATTTTTTTCTGTGTGTTTACCGTTGTTCCTCTCGCCTCATGAAATCGTCTCCAAGAGTGAAAAGAGAGAGAGAGCAATAAGCGATGCCGCTAAAGCATAAAGGCAAAAGTGGAGACTGTTGCAGTGAGCGCGAGAGAGTGGCCAACTTTGGTTCTCTTTAGTTTTTTTTATTTTTTTTTTGTGGCATCTGTGAGCGATTCTTAGTACCTTTGCCATTTTGCATTTTTTTTTTTGTTTTAAACGAATTTACAGCTGCCGCCGCAACTAAGAAAGCGCTTTCCCCGTTGGACGGATAACTGAGTAAGTGATCTATATACATGTGCAAGTTGCTGCATTGTTTCCCATACCATTCCTTAAAACAAAAAAATATATGATGAGAAATTAAAGAGAAATTGCCAATTTTTATCCGAAATGCATAAAAAGAAAAATATATTCAAGTTAAGAAGCAAGATAATAGGATAGGAATTCAAAGAATTTTTATCCAAAGGGAATACACAAAAAAAAAAAAAAAATAAAAATTTTAATTTCAATTTTGCCATGCCCTGCTTTTGAGGATTAGATTTAATTTACTTCTAAAGAGGAAGTTTCTTTTGATTACTTTTGCTGAATAATAACATCATTAATTTTCTTTCATTTTAATATAAACTCTAGTACTAGTCTTATAAATTATTTTAATTTACGTATAGTTTATCTCTCTTGTTTAAGGGTTAGTTTTTTTCTCAGAACTATGAATGAAAATTTTAAAAATGATAGTTTTAATAAATGTATGTCTTAAAATGAAGATGTGCTAAACGTTGTTGTTTTTTTCCGGAGCCATGCGTCGATCATTTAGGGTGAGGTAGGAAGGTCAAACTTTCTTTTCAGGGATCACATATATATGTTATTTGGTCAACTGTGATCTTGGTAGGGTGGGCGTACTTTGTTGCTACAACATCAGAGCAGCATTAATCTTTGTGTGTGTGCGAACGAACGAATTTTAACTTTTCCTGTCTCTAATAGCCTATTTCCACTGGCTTCATTTCTTATCATTTTCATTTCTAAAAATGATGCTGTTTCCATTGAAAATCTTCATCATTTTGATATTCGCAATGCCACGTTGACAAAAACAGCTGAATGGTTTGATTTAAACAACAGGCGCCACTTTCAAACTCACGGGGAGTTTTTGCAATATTTACCCAAAAAAAAGACATACCCGGCAGGAAAGCAATTACCATGGGCGAACGCATTGTTAACGCCCTGAATAATCAGCAGAAAGCTAAATACACAACTTATTTTGACTAAATTATATTATAAACAAAATTGCGCCTTATTTTTAAATTCAAATCAATAGTTTATTGGTGATGACACTTTCTATTTCCAGAGAGTAACGAGTAGTGCCACAGAGTAGCGAGTACTTTTTAAAAAAATACCAAATTCCTTCGTGGGGAATGCCATCATTTTTGAGAAATGAAGGAAATGAAGGGCAAAATGCAACAACAATTTGTATGGAAGAAATGATATCATTTTCTTCATTTCTTGTCATTTCAAGAAATGAAGCTTCATTTCTTTGGTGGAAATAGGCTATAATTCTCCTCTGTGGTCTATAGTTTCGATGAAGTATCTCGAGTTAATTTTTTTTGCACGTGATATTAATTTGTGTATAAATAACTAATGCGAGCACCTGTTTAATTGGACCAGAAATGAACCCCCATCCCTTGCCGACGAGACGGAGCCGGTACAAGCGCGTGCATCCTATTTAAACAACCGCTCGACAATCGCATGTGTGATATGCTACAAGTCCTTTTATTCATTCACAAAATAATCTACAGACAAAATCCACACTACTTGTTTAACATGTTAAGCATTACCTCATCCAGAAGAACCAGCAATCTTGTCTGCGTGAGAAACAGACTGGCATGTTCCGACAAACAGTTTTTCGTAAACGCTGTTCGCCTTTGGAACCAATTACCACATAACCTTAAAACTATCAGTGGCGCACACACATTTAGTAAAGACCTCAAAACACATCTTCAGAGAGCCGTCTTAACTCTAGACAAACAAAACTAATAGATAAATATATAATTAAGATATATTAAGTAATAAAAAATAACAATCCAACATATTTTTCAAATGTATACTATATAATATTTAAATTTTTAATTATAAATCTATGTTAGGAATAATAATAAATAATTTGTGTGACTAGTGCAGTAAGATAAGTTAACAAAACTAGGATGAATAATAATAATAGTTATAATAATAATAATACTTAAAAAAAAAAAATGAAGATGAACTGGATGGCTACAAAATCCACCTAGATGGTTAGCCTTAAGCATGAGCAAAGCAAATGCAGTAAATTTACCTAGATTTGCAAAAACACCAACATGAGAAACCGGCCTTTACTGTTTATAGCAGCAGTTTCAAATAGTTTTAGTGTGACCATATGCGCGAGTTGTTTATGTTTATAAGCATAAGCATGTTATGTTTATATTGAAAAATCCAAGGTTCGGTTCGCGGACAGGTTCCTGGAACCCCTGAACCCAAGGTTTTGGTTCGAACCTGGGTTCAATAAAACAAAAAAGAATAGTTTGACTTTCGATTTATTAATTCTATGTTGTTGATGAATTGTATATACCTATCTATTCATATACTTAATCATAATATTCAATACTTAAGTTATTGTAATTATCAAATCCATTAGCTGACACTAACAGTTTTTAGGAACTGCTTAGTTTAAGCATTATATTTTCCAGGAGCTGTTCATCTATACTATTAAATCAGAAATAACCAACAAAAGTGTTGAAAATGCTCGTTCAACTGATACCTGAGTTGCTGGAACAGCTAGTATGGTAAAGGCAATATTTTTTAAGTCTTCGTTTTTATGACCTTTCCAAAATTTAAAAAAATTAAAATTCCAAAGAAATCTATAACACTTCTATTGCTTTCATAAGCTTTTCTTCTTCACAATCAGACGTAGAGTCAGTTGTGTCAACTGTTTGAGTCAACTGATTTTTGCAAGCAAAATATGAAATTTCGGGTCTGAGAATACTGCAGCCAATAGTGGTACTGAACTCATACCAGAAGAATGTTTGTCGAGGCACTTAGATAGTTATAAACAATTATTTGCTAAAGATTTAAGAACAATTGCTAGATGTTAAAACCAAGCGTAATATAAATCACTTGGTAGTAATTGTGATCTATACCGTCTGTTCAAAGCCAAGTCGATTCATCATATGGTCAAACGGTTTCTTTCCGTGTAATCTATCATCATCATCATACTTTATCTTGTCACTTTACATCAAAAATCATTCACGCTTAGTTAGAAATGCAATCGTTTATATAAAAATCTATACATAGAAAACAAAAGTAATCTTGGAGTAAGCCCGGCATGAGCTTGAAAATTCAATTCCAGCTTTCAGGGATTGGCCCAAGCCCTTCGAACTTGTATCATTCCAAATGTGCTTACTCCAATCCCCTTCGAGATCACACGTTCATAAATAAGAGAGCGAGAGCGACAAAATTTAAGTATAATTTTTGACATGCGGCAACCAGCGATGGAGTTGGTGGTGTGCGTTGTGATGTCATTCCATTCCATTCCATTTAGTGCGTATGGTCTGATCTCTTTGAAGTGTATAAGGATGTATGGAATATAGCAGAGGAAAGGAAGAAGAGGGGTATCTTTCCTGAGATCAAATCAATATTTCAAAGCAAGCTCAAAAATAATCTCATACATGCTTAAAATGATCCTGCATTGGGATTATTGTGCTCGAATTGTTTGTTTAATTCAATCTTTTTTAAGATTACCCCAGGATAAATGTAATCCTTTTTAGGATTAAAAAAGTCGGTTCAACTCAATCCTTTTTCGGATCGGGTCAAGAATATCCGGAATTACGTTGTTTTCATTACCGATTGGGATTGATTTGATTTGGATTGATTTGTTTTTTCAGAGTAGTAAAATTCCAATATTTCCCTGGATGTATCGTTGAACAAAAGAATTAAATTGGTGAACCGAACCTCATTTTTCTATAAAGTGGTCCGGTTCGGGTTCAGGTTCGAGGACCTGAAAAACGACGAACCCTAAAAGACCCGAATCGAATCGGTTCTCAGGGGTTCGGTTCCGGACCGGTTTGCAGCCTTGTTTATAAGACCACATAACTTGCTTTGTGATGTACATGGATGCAACATGAAAAAACGGCCCATAGACTGTTTAATTAAATTTTTGGGTTTTTATTTAATGCGAGAATACATGCGAGAGTTGGGACCAAGTGTCCGCTACGATATCGAAATATTTATTGATGGAGTGTGAGCGACTGTCCGCTGAAACTTCTAATTAGCATCTACTGAACTGTCCGCAATAACTTCTAATATGCAACCGAGTACAAGAATTAAGAAAGTGAACCAACTGTCCGATCTGCAACCTACGATGGCAGGCAAGGCCAAAGTGCCCAAGGCGACCGGCAAGTACAAGATTTAGAGGCTAAAGAGAGAGAAAGTAATGGATAGTGTGTGTTTGTGACTAAGCAAAACCATGGGCAATATCAAGTTAAAACAATGCATTTAGTTACGTTAAGTATGGTATGTTTTTGAGAACGTTGGCTGTTCTAAGAACAAACTGGGTATAAAAGAAAGAAATTTGAAAATCTGAGTGTACCCTAGCATCGGAGTATCAAACTTATCTAAAACGGAACTTAAAGGGTCAACAAAGAATGCGGGATACTTGTTGTCCATTTTAATTCAAAATAATCATTTTTAATTTCTTTTATTTTTGAAATATTATTTATAACTTTACAGATACGCATTACGTAGACATGGCAAATGTTGCCACAATTATGATTTGCCGGTAAAATATTTGAATTAAGTTGAAGATGACGTTATTGATCTGCGCGAATTTGAAACCTACTTAAAGTTTTAGTTAGTTTAATCTCTTGAAGAACTAATTTTTTATATTTTGGTTCTTTCAAACATTAAAATAAGTATTTGTTCTTAAGTTCTTAAGTTTTTGCTTCGATTACAAGAAAATAAAAAAATTTATATATTATATAAATATAGCAACTTTTTTTAGCAACTTTTTTTAGCAACTTTTTTTCAGCAACTTTTCTTAGCAACTTTTGTCTCTGAAGTTCTGGCAACACTTTAACAAATTCATCCACTTAAATGTGGCTAGGCAGATTCTAGGCTCCAGGAAAACCACTCCAAGGCCTAAGTATAACAAAAAGACACCCAACTGTTTGTTATTACTTCATATTTTTTGTTCCATAACAATTTTTGTTACAAATTTAATCCATTAGCTGACCTTATCTGGTTGCCATTCGCCGCATACCCAAGCACATTGATCGAGGATTCGCCTGCTTTGTTGTCTCCTCCTCTCTCTCTCTATCTCTCTCTCTTGGTATCCATTTGCTGGGCCACATAATGCGTCACTTGGCAGTCACCAGTCGCCAGTTAGTGGCCAAACATTGTTGCCATTGTTGCCTTCCAGTAGCTACGGCTGCAGAATAGCAACAATATATTATGCGCTAAGCTCCTCAACTATGCAGCCAGGCGGCCAACGGTGGGGCGGGGAGATGTGGGGTGTCCATTTGGCTTTGGTTAACCGACTACCATTTTGTAATTTATTTAAGTAATAAAATAAATATATGTACCTGCTGCACCTGCATAGCAGCAAAGCGTTCACACACACACAGACACACAGAGAGAGAATCGCACGCATGTGTTGGAGTGGGGGGAGGGGGGAGGTTAGGTCGCTTGTTGCCAAGCGAAAGTGCGCTTCAAGTGCACGGAGCACCTACTTGGCCAAAGTGAATTTAGTGTCAAGTGCAGGAAAATGTGAAAAGCAGCTGCAAGTTAGTTTTTCATATTTAAGCAGCACTCTAGCGACAACAGCAACAACAACAACAACAACGATGACGAAGCGGTTAACAGTGGCCAAAGGTACAACAAAATGTACCTGAATTGGAAACAAAACCGTATACAGAGCACTTGCGCCACTGTGCCGCCCATCCACTTGCGTTGGCGTTGGCTTTGGCTTTGGCACTTGCTTGGTTCAGGTTTGCGCTTGGGTTTGGGCTTGAAGGCTACTCGACGGCAAAACAATGACGCGCCGCATTTAGAAGCCTTTTCGCCTCCGCCAGTGCCACGTCGCTTCGTGGCGGATGTCGTTGACTTTTCAAGTCGCATTAGAAGCGCGACAGCGACACGGTGACTGCCTGACTGCCTGGCTGCAGGCAGCAGGCAGCCGGCAGCAGGAGCATAAAAATACATGTAAGAGGCTTTCAGCTTATTGTTTGGCACTGTCGCGTTTTATGATTGCACGCAAGGCTCACGCGGCCCTTGTCTCGGCTTAATTTTATTGATATTACACGTACTTGAGTCGGCAGCGCAAACAGGAACCGGAACCGGAACAGGCAGCGACCCAGGGCTATTAATTTTTATGCGCTTGGCGATTTTTGTCAACGAAGTTAGACTGAAATGGGCAACTCCCCCCCTACACCTACCCACTCCTGCATCCAATTACGATTTCATAATCAAACTTCAGCTCAATGTTGGAGCAGCGGTTCTGCTCTGTTTGACGAGTGATTGTCTTTAACGAGTTTTGTCGGCGGAAGCGGAAGCCCATAGGTGCCATATTGACATGTGTGAGCAGATGTTGCTAAAGTTTTTGAAGCACACTTTTTGGGGCAAGCGGTTTCAATAAGGAAAATACTTAACAAAATTTCATTTATACATATTTGTTTTTAGTTTTTATAAAAGCGTTGCTAACTTTTACTGTGACTAGCTTCGGTTTGGCTTATTTGATTTAAGCCAGCATTACAGGGTTTTGTTTTTGCGACTTTAAAAGTTCATTTGGGACGAACTTACTATTAATTCGAAGGGGAGGTCCTAGTAACTGAATCATATTCTTACAGAATAAACTTAAGTAGAACGCATTTTTATCAGTAATGAATATTAAAAACATAAAAAAACAAATTTACTTCATTACAAACATTTTTGTTCATACTTTAAGGGCTTAGATCCAATTATAAGGTTTAAGAATGGAACAGTTTGATTTCAGATGATGTTATATTACTCAAATGCTTTTTATTATTTATATGTTTCTTATATACTATCTGGATTTTTTAACATTACAATAGTATGTAGTAGTATATCGAATATTTCGTCCCACTTTTTAGTGTAAGTATTTGGCCTCCACAGCTAAAAATTCTTTCAACTGGGGCTGAGCTAGGCAAAATGGTATTATATCGATAAGTATCGATTCTAAAGACATGCTACTATCGGCAAGATAATTTAAGACTTCCATTTCAATATTAGAATTTTCACAATAATTCTCAGTTTCATCATTGACAACATTTTCCAAGGTTTCCGTAATTTCTTCAACAAGTCAATCTATAGGTTTTACGAAGAAAGGTGTCTCAACATTTGTGTTCCTCCATATGCTCATATCGGTTATGCTCGAATTCTGATTCCCCCCCCCCCCCCATACCCAATAAATAAACAATATATTTTTTGAAACAAAAAAACAAGAAAAACATTTTGCAGCAACAAATACAACCACACGAGAGCGCTTTCGTCGTTGGATTGGTGTTGGGTGAGTGACCGGCTTTAGCCGTAAAATTTAATAAAAATATATATGCTTTATATAATATATTGGCGATCTACCTAAATAAATCGAGTCAGAAATCAGAAATTGCTAAATATAAAAGTAAACCAGTGTTTAATGTTTACTTTCTTCAATTCAAGTTTATTCAAACAGTTGTTGGTTTGCTGTTGCTGATACGCAAGTAAACTTTATTTCTTTTCATTTCACTTTGTTTCACTGGCTATTCGTAGGCCTCGCGATTAGCTCAAATAGTTGCGTAGCTAATATAATAATAATGAAGCAAAATAATACCGAAAACAGAAAAACTTAGAATTATACTTAATAATGAAACTTAATTTAATCGAATTACGATGCTTATTTTGCCTTAACCAATACATTTAATCACCCTTGACTATATTTTTATATTATTATATTAGATTTATTGCCTCTACCGTTGAATATTTTTCTTTATTATGCTTTAATTTTTGCCGGAGATCATGATGATCTTGCAGTTGTTTAGTAATAAATTAATGAAGTATTATACATACACTGCTCGCCACTTGAATAGGACACCTCTAAAGTCGATTTTCTATAGTTAAACTATAGTTAAACCAAGCCATCTAGGAAAATATTTTTTGTTTTCTTATAAAGTTTACTTAAATGTAGTAATTAGACGAAAATTACAAAAACAGTTATTTAAATCAGAAAGTTATTTAAATCAGAAGAACACCCTGCACACTACAGTCTTTGGCAACAGTGATGCCATTTCTACATATAAGCCCAATGTTGTTCTTAACAACATTGCAAGAGATGTTTACAATATAAAGCCAAGGGACCACAGCTCAACCGCTGCATGCCAAATTTTTGGACTCCCCTTGAACAAATGGATAATCATGAGAGCCCTCATACTAATGCAAAAAATGATTAATGTTGGTGTCGTTCGAGAGCGAACTTCGTGAGGTATAATTACCTTCTAAAACCTTAAAATTGTGCTGACACTTTTGTATGAATCTACAAGCTAGGTCCTAGTTTTTATTCCAATTTTAATAGTTAAATCTTTGATAACATGTCGGCAGAGAATACAATTTGTTCCTTCCAAAAACTTTTCCTTTGTACTTCTTGTTATTTCCACACACATGTATTAAATAGTTCTTGTTGTTGGGCAATAAAAATGCTACAACTTAATTAATTAAGTGCAAATGATAAAAATGACCAAACGGCACGAAACACACACACACACACACACACACATACACAACAAGTACAACTACAAAGAGAAAAAAAGGGGGGGAAAAAAAACTAATTAAGTTTTATGTGCAATTTTCGTGGCTGAAAAGTTTCGTTTTGTGTGGCGATTGTGGCGAATAGAGTGGCCAGGGCGCAGCACGAGGAGCAGCAGCAGCAGCAGCAGCAGCCGACAACGCGGAGGAACAGAATGTGGCACGTTACGTAGACGTCACGTTTTGTTATTTATTCTGATAGTTTGTTGTATTTGGCTTTGCTGTCCCGGCGGGAGGGAGGGAGGGTGGGCGAAATCTGTGCGCTGACATTTGCTGCGATTAATGAACGCTAAGCCTGTTCTTCTACATGTTGTTGTCTCTCTTTGGCGCCCATTTATTTCGCAAGCCATTAGAGAAACGCAACGATAAGGAAAAGCGAAAGGGAAACCCATTTGGTGACTTCAAATGGAAAATTAAACAAATTTGTATATGAATAGGGAAGGGAAAAGTTGGGTAAGTAATTTGTTTAGTTGTTTGCTTGAAATAGAAATTCCTTTAAAGTGCTCAACACGTTTCCATTTCAATGCCTTTATAATTTGATCCAAACCGGAAACGGAAACTGCCCTGCATGTATGTACTCACGCACGCTCACTCGCCGTTTTGTCTCTGTGCAAAAAGCATTGCCTACTTATGTGCGCTGTTTAGGCCAAATGACGGCTGGCCCATGTCCAGCTGGCGAAACATACATACATACATATACTATATATATATATATATATATATATAAAAAAAAGGAAAAATCAAACACATGCCTTTCGCTGCGCTGCACTGTCGCTTGTTTACATGCGTTTGGCGCGCTCGCCAAATAAATCAAGTCAAACAACAAGAAAGAACTGCAGCCACGACATTTGCAAATTTGCAAAACTCACCCACCACACCACCCCCTCCCCCACAGTAAGCCCGGCAAGCCAGACAAACAGTGCACTGATTTGAGTTTGAACTGCACGTAAATTTAGTTTCTCTCTCTGTCTCTCGGCCGCCAACAACATTGAGAAGTTGTTGAAAAATATTTGTCGTACGCAATGCAGAAATTGTAGAAAGCCAAAAAGGTGCAGGCGACATCATTTCAGCTAGCTAAGACGGTGAGTAAAATGGGATTAAGTCGACTCTTAGTTATATTTTCTTCTGGTAAGCCACGTCAGCTTTTTGTTATTCAACATAAATATGATGACTATCTTTGAAGCAATTGGGGAGCTGGTTCTACTTATGTAAATTATATCAAAATACTTGTAAATAGGTGCCGCATCCATTCCACCCTTACTGGGTACACAGAAAGATATGAAGTTGCTTGATCCGCTGTCAAAAAGAATCATTGAAAACTGGTACAGAACCATAAAATGACCGGCAGAATCTCAAAATTTCGAGCTTGTAATCCAGTTGCATTAAGTGGCCCTGAGGTTGGAAATTTACAGTTTTGAAGGTACCCAAAGTCGAGCATTGTTGCGATACTAGTACAATGACTAATTTTTGACCATTTTTAGCAGATGGGTGCTATATGAAGACTATCTTTCTGGTGCCTGGTTACTTTTTTATTCATTCTGTGCTATTTGAGGTACGAAATTATGTTGTTGTTTATTGTTAAATTTCCTAGCCGGACAAGAATTGTTCTTATATATTATTGTGCTAGTCAACAATTAACAATATTTTAGTACTTGAAAAACAAAGGAATAAAAGTTTTGAATTAAATTAAGTTAAAGCCCACATTCAGGCCAAATTTTCGTATGAAAGGGATGTTGCCTCTTTCAAAGTAAGTGTCCCGGATAAAATTTGTAGAACAGTTTGTTCAAAGGATTTCAGGCCGGAACATTTAATAATCGAAGAGTATATTGCCAAAAAGAAAAATCGGCCTGCTATATATTTGTCTATACCTTCTAATCTTTCTGGCGCCTCTACCTCTACTGTTGCGTCAAAAAACTAACGTCCTCCCTTCTGCTTGCCTATTAAAATGTACGTGGTCTTAATTCTAAATTGGCTAAACTCTTTGCAGACAGTATATCTTTCGATTTTCATGTACTAGTTCCCACGGAGACGTGGTTAAAATCTGACATCTCTGATTCAACAGTTTTTCCCACTAAATATACCACTTATAGATGCGATCGCTCTACCCGCGTTGGGGGTGGGGTTTTAATTGCTGTGGATTCCGGCCTTTCGTCGGATGGATTCCCCATTTCGTGTGGCAAAATAACTTTTTCTACTTTTTCCGTATTTATTACTTGTTCCTATATTCCTCCACATTTCGATACCACAATTTACTCCTCTCACCTCTCTGCCATTGAGTCGATCTCTCTGTTATTATCAGACAGTGCCCTATTGATTGTTCTTGGAGACTTTAACTTGCCTGAAGTTATGTGGTCCACGAATAATGAATCAAATGCGCATTTACCTTCGAAGTCCCATGATTTTATCGATGGCCTATTTGAGTTGTCTTTGTCACAAGTTAATCCTATTCGCAACTCGATAAACAGATCTCTTGATTTAGTATTGACCCGTTGGTTCTTCCTGAGGACCCCTTTCATCCTACATTGGAACTTACCATTAAATTGCCCTCTCCGGTGTGCTCTGCTTCTGGAAACTCGACGGCTAAAACCCGTTGTTTTCAAAAAACAGATTTTTTAAAACTTAATTGTACACTTGTTCAGATTTTGATGTTGCCTTACAACTTTTTTATGATACCTTGTATTCGCTTTTTGATGTTTGTGTTCCACTTGAGCTCCCTCGCTGTCCTAATAGGCAGCCTTGGTTCACAAGAGAACTAATAAATTTGAAAAACAAGAAGTCAAGGTATTTCAAAAAGTATAAGATTTCGAAAAAATCATCTGATTTCTCCCGTTATGTGAATGCTACTACTAGATTTAATGTGCTGAACGCACAATGTTATAAAGACTATCTTAACTGTTGCAGACTTCAATTCTCGCACAATCCTAAGCAGTTTTATACGTTTGTTAACTCTAAACCAGGTAACCAATTCGAATTCGATCAAAAGCAAAGAAACAGACGTACAGACCGAACTCAGCTCGTTACGCTGATCAAGAATATATATACTTTATGTGGTCGGATATGCTTCCTTCTATGCGTTACCAACATTTGGACAATTTTTAGTATACCCTCTGCAAGGGTATAATGAAGCCATCTATATTAATATCCAACAACAAGATTTCTGCAATTTCTTAAAACGACTTCGACGTTCTAAGCGAAAGTCTTGTCACTCCACCACGGCCCTTATTGATTGCTGAGCGGCTAAGTGTCAAGTGCTTACATTCCCTACTATGATTTGATCGCTAACTCTCGCGAGCGCTTAATTGCCGTGTGCGTCAGAGAACTGCAAAAATCACTTATTTCTTGATTGGCTCATACCCAAAAATTCTTACTCACATTTAATCAATCAACAAAACTCAGAGCTGAATATATTCAACTCACAACACAATCGCATCGAGCGGCGTTATGTGATCCAACGTGTATGTTCATATTTATTCATCGAACAGAACTCAGTGCTGAATATATTCAGCTCATACCGGCAGTCGCATCGAGCGGTTCAGCTAGAGTTTTTTGATGGGACGAACAAAACTCAGCGTTTTCAGAGGTTTCACTCTTTCCATCTCTGTCTTTTTCATAGCTGTCAGCAGCGCCGTCACTGCCTATGCGTCTTTGCAAGAGTTTATTCATACGAGGTGATTTTCGCTCACTCTAAGCAATCGTCGTTGAGCCAAACGAACAATCAGCCGAACTGATTGGAATGAAGTCGAGCATGATTATTTTCAGAGTGCCAACAATTGGTTCGAATAAAACTCTGCTGCGAACATGTTGAGTATGCACGTTTGATGAATAGAGCGCGAAGCCTGTTTATTCGGGTGTTGAATAATGTGTGAGCGTTTTGCAATCAAACGAAGCCGTTCTCTGGAGTGCGTATCATCCTATGTTAAGTAAAAAAAAAAGTTTAATGGTATCTCAAAATCAATCACAGCTTAGAAAAAGGGATTGGGTCTTGGTGGTGTGGTCGGTCGTGTCTCCCGTTCCCTACTAAATATGAATCTCTTCAAGTTAAACCCTATAGGGTTTAGTTATAGCGATTCCGAGATCAACCCATTATTCTCACCTCTTTGGCTTGAGTTGCTCCCGAATGGCTTGATTTTTTCGTTCAGTTTAGGAATCAAGGTTGCAAACCATTCGGGAGTTAAGACTGGTTCGGCTCAGTGGTTCTTGGAGGTTTTAAGCCACCGGTTCGGTGTTTATTTGGTTTATGGTTCACAGTCAATTTTCATGCTTTAAAGTTTTTAATAAGAAATTTTGGACTTTGAGGGTCGATTTCTCATCTTCTAAATAGCTGCTAAGTGTCAGATAAAATGACAGCCGATCGATGCAAGTTATAAATCAGGCAGCTCATTTAAAAATTTCTTTGTCGTGTGTGTGTGGTGTGCGTGAGCCTCATAAGTGTGTGTGTGTGTGTGTGTGTGTGTGTGAGAGCAACTTGAGCAGCCGAAACTTTTAACTTGGCTGTGCACAACTTACCTCAACTTTTGCTGTTGTAAAAAGAATTTGTTAACTTAAGTCTCCTGCCGTCTTTGGGCCGTGTTGAGGGCCCAAAGCGAAACTTGTTCATTGGCAACAAAGTTGAAGTTGCCGGCAGTAATTGATGCACTCGAAAGGCAACAGGCAAGGCCCAAAAAGGGAAAGAAACTCCAGCTCTGTCCATTTTGCAGGTGATAAATTTTGAAAAGGCATTTAATTGATTTCGACAAATGAAATTAAATGGCCAAAGACAGTGCACATCAAGCTGAGGGGCTGAGGGAGAGGGCAGATCAAATATTTAAACAGTCTCTGCCATTTGAAATTATCAAATTTGGCACTGACGGAGTGAGCCATGTGAGTTTCAATTAAAAATTTACTCTGCAAAGTTTTGTTGCTCATGTTTTAAGCAACTCAAATACCAAAGATGACACGGGGCGGCAGGGCGGGGTGCGTAGCGGAGCGGGGGGAAATGAATAAATTTTGCCAACAGATGAAATGTTGAACCGAGCGCAAGTTTTTGCTTTGTTTTGTCGCCTCACAAAATGAGCAAGTCGTCCTGCAGGAACCCAAGACTTTGTGGAAACTGGCAACTCTACATGCGGTGGTCTGCGGTGGCATTTTGTACTTGTGCCGAAGGCACAGAACCCGCAACAAGAAGCAACAACAACAACAACAACAACAGAAAATATTAAGAAACGACAAAAGTATGGCTACAATGCATAACTTTCTGCTGCTCCGGCAACATCGTCAACTAGAACTGTCTCCTGCCCCCAGCTCCTGGAAAAATTAGAGCCGCAAATCATTTTGAAAACAATGCATATGCCATGACACACACTTAGTATATATGTACGGGTGGAGGTGGAGGTGGTGGTGGGGTACGAGTACGAGTATGCCGGGCGGCAGGAGCTTGCAAATAAGATGTATGGCAGGGCTAAATGGTTACAAATTCTTGAGCTGAGCACAAGTTTTACTGCTGCTCGAATGCCGCCCACTCGTAAGTTTTTCGAGTTCTTTAAATGCTCCACCACAAAAAGTGCTGAAGGTCGTCTCAGAATGGTTTTAGCTTCTGGACTTTAAATCATTTTAATTTGTGGAGACACACAGGGTGACATTTTTGTTAAAAATACTTTTAAGTAATTTTTCTTACATCTGCAGTCTGCAAAATATTAGAAGAAGATCGGAAGATTTCATCACTAGATCCACAGCTTAATGAACAGTTCGGATTTCGTAAGGAACTCAACAAACTTCATCCGCTAGTACGCATCAAAAAGATTCTTAAACAAACCATTAACAGGATGAAGTTCTTTGGAATGGAATTGCAAATTCTCATTCTGCAGCTATTGAAAGCTATTGAAAGCGACTTTGGGAGGGAGGGGCTATGGGCTTTAAAAATATGTATTTTCAACCAAAAAATGTTTATTTATTTGTACAATATAAGTCTTCACTTACATTTCTTATAAAATCATTAACATAAAACTTGTTCTAGTTATTGCATTTAAGGCTGCAAACCTGTAAAATTTTGGTGAACGTTCGGTCCCCGGACACAAGGTTTTGGTTCGAGTCTGGATTCATAGATTGTTTAGTCAGGAAAACGCGTCCAGATTACCAAGCTATGTATAAGAGTCGTCAAGACGACTGGACCACCTTTCTTATTTGTATCATTCACAGGTGTTCAAAAAAGTCTTGCTAAAGTGCATGGTCTTTGAATTTTGAAAGCCTCACCTTCGACGTACATACCCAGCCAGCATTTTATGAAATTTCTGATCACATTTTGAGTCCTCTGTTTGATTTCAATAGTCATAAATGATACTTTTGTTGGGAGAATATGCTGTCCAAGTCCAGAATCTGTAGTGTACAATTCCTGTCAACAATACTATTTTGTCTTGGGGTTCCAAATTATTTTAAATAATCATCAGCTGTAACGATCCTTTTGAATCTGTAACGGACTATTAGCAAATACACCAACCACTTTTGGATCGACTTTAACAGTCACAAGCTTGCATTGCGAGTTATTGCAATTTAACAAATAAATCTTCGCTCTCCACTCTCTCTCAAACGAGGGTAATGACTAGTCTGATGCCATGGCGTCGTTCTTATTCGTTCGAGCTGCAGAGGAATACAGTTAACTATTTTCGAGTGCCAAAATTATCAAAATTGTTGCCTTGGCTTGGGTGGCAAATTTTAATCTGCAAATATCCCAGACATCCTGCTCAGTTAAAGGCTGATTACACTAGGCAACAAGGTCCAGTATATAGAAGCGTTGGTGGTGGTTCTAGATGATTTTTGTGTGCTGAACACGAATCTGTTTTAAGAAATGGTCCATCACGTCGAGATTTTTAGTTATTACCGCTTAAAGTTGCAAAAAATGCCTACTTTGACTCTTTTCAGACGCGTTTTGTATACTTTTGTTTTGACTTTCTTTGAAATTATCGGAAAGAACTACTCCTTAACTTTGAAAAAAACAATCCCAAACAATTCTACGATTTTTTCCAATGAAGATATACCACATTTAGTACTTATATCAAAATTCACAAAACGGCCAATATATTGTTGCTGCCCCAATGTATGCAATGGGTTTTGTTGAAAATTTTTATTGAAATTCTATACAAATAACAAGAAGGTTGTACTGTTTCTGTAATGATCTCTGCATGCAACCACAAAACTCTAGGTGCGAGCTAGGTAGACATACATACACTGCTCGCCACTTGAATAGGACACCCAGTATGTTCTCTTTAAAACTGCTCGTAACTCGAAAACGAAATGGTAGAATAACGGTATTTTTTGCATATTATCTTTGTGCAAGCATTCTTCGCTCTTTCTGGTATATTACAAGTTTTGGAATAGAACCGTTATAAAGTTGTTGGCACTTTAAGTGAGCATTCGCAAAAATTCAATGCATTTTATTTGGTCGGTATCGTTGACACGTGCACACAAATTTTGGTTTACTTAAACTTTTTGCTTTAATTGAAGTGTACACTGCCCGACAACCGATTAGCACACCCTATGGTCCGAGTCTTAGGAGCTTAATATCAGGAAAACGAATAAAGCTTTTAAGATGAATTTTTTTGCCATTAAAAGACTATAAAACTATACACAAGAATAAATGATAGATAGTTTATTAACTTTATTAATAACATTTTAAATGAATTTAATCAAACTTGACATAAAAAATTAACTCTTATTTTTGCGACATTTGATTAGCACAGTCGCTTGAAAACTTGAAATAACAAAAGAAAATGGATTCAAATTTCATTCAAATTATTTTTTAACATTAATTTCAATATTTTCGATCATATTTGTAAAATAATTAATAATGTGTTGAGCCTCCACGGTTAAGTATGACTTTGTACATCCGCTTGCGTAAGGAGTCATACAATTTTTTAATGTAATTGAATGAAATAGCCTCCCTGGACGCTTTTATTCCTTAAATGAGTTCAGCTTTAGTTGAATATTGCCTGCCTGACTCGTACACCTTGCGTGCTAACCATCCCCAAACATTTTCTATAATGTTCAGATCAGGCGAGTATGGCGGCCAAGCTAGCAATTCCACGTTTTGACCCTCAATTCAGGACTTTTCGATCCTGGCTGCGTGGATAGGTGCGTTATCCTGCTGGAACTTCCATTCCAAGGATCCAAAAATATCCTTGATTGCAGGGAAAGCCGTTTTCAGTAAACCATTGTACGCAATGGCATTCATACGGCTGGTTGGAAATTGCAGTTCTATGGTGCCATAGTAAGTAATAGCTCCCCACACCATGACACCACCGGCACGGCTGTGCAATCGATCTAAAGTATGCTCTTCCTTTCTGAGATCATGAAAGTAGTAGGTATTGTCGCTTGTCGGCTGTTGTCATTACTGATGAGGGCCGACCTTTCATGTTTTTCTCATAGGTATCCTCATTGCTTAAATATGAGGTAATAACTTTACGGCTGCGTTTAATATTTTTTGATATTTGAAGAATCGAGAGACCGCACTCCCTGTAAGCCTTTATTTTGGCTTTTTCAGACTCATTTAACGATTTTGTTTTTCCCATTATTCCTTTTTTATATTGATAATTGGTCACAATAAACAAATAATAATTTTACTCAGCCAAACACGACAACTTACACGTAAAAATTGACACTAAAGCAAAAATGTGCTAATCGACTGTCGCAAAAAATATGCATACATTATTGTCGCACTTCAAAGAAAATAGCAAAACAAAATAACGGTACACTTTCAAAACTCACAGTTATTCTCAGAATGAGTTAAAACGATGAAGAATAAAAGAAAAAAATAATGCGGGTTAAACATATTCAGAGTTCTGTGTTATTTGCCTCTTAACTGATAGGTTGGAGAGTGTGCTAATCGGTTGTCGGGCAGCAGTGTATATAAAATTAAAAAAAAATTAAAATGGGGCGTGGCACTTCATTATCTGAGTCGGAGAAAGGAAAAATCCAAGCTTACAAGGATTCTGGCCTTTCTATTGCCAAAATAGCAAAAAAAAAAGTCGACAGGATCCGTCACGCGATATCAAATTTTTTAAATAATGAGGCTAATTATGGTAAAAACATGAAGGGCCGCACCCACAGTGTGCTTACCATCGCGGACAAGCGACTTATATTAAGAGAAGCTTCCAATTCGCACGACTCTTTGTCCAAGATAAGGGAAAAATGCAACGTTAAAGCAAGTTTGACAACCATGCGTCGTGTTATTAATAATGCTACACACCTGAAGAGACTAAAAATCAAGAAGAAGCCACCTCTTAACCCGGCTCGGAAGTTACAACGCCTTGATTTCGCGCGCGCACATGTCACCTGGACTTCGGAGTGGCAACGTGTTGTCTTTTCGGACGAAAAAAAGTTTAATTTGTAGGGCCCCGATGGCTACAGCTACTATTTTCATGATCTTCGAAAAGAACCACACCATCTTGATAAGTTGCACAGCAGTGCTGGAGGTATTATGGTATGGGGGGCCATTTCCTATTATGGCACCTGTGAGCTTAAATTTATTCCAACCACCATGAATGCGTTGTGTTATAATGGTATATTGAAAGAGGCCTTTCCACACTTCCAAACTCTTTTTGCAAATCTAAAATGGATTTATCAACATGATAATGCCCCTATACATACGGCCCGGATTGTTAAATCGTATATAGCGAGCCAAAACGTAGAGTTATTAAACTGGCCACCCTATTCACCGGACTTGAATATCATTGAGAATGTGTGGGGATGGCTAACACGTGAAGTATATGGATCAGGTCAGCAATATTCGAGCGTTCCCGAACTAATTGCAGCTATCAAATTAGCATGGGGCTCGATATCGTTGAATTATTTGAGAAAATTGTATGCATCCCTTCCAGACCGAATGTGTGAGGTTTTGGAGAAAAAAGGCGGCTCAACACACTATTAAAAACTTTTTTTGGTTTAAAAACATGTTAGTAATTTCTTATTTAAGTAATATTGTTATTTGAAAAGGATTTAAATATTCATAAATGGTTTTTAGATAAAGAGTCCTATTCAAGCAAGCAAGGTGCAAAATGAAGACTCCAAAATTTGTTACTTATTGGTTATTGGTTAACAATGTTTTTTGTATACTTACAACTTTTGAATAATTTTGTAATTTTCGTCTAATTACTACATTTAAATAAACTTTATAAGAAAACAAAAATTATTTTCCTAGATGGCTTGGTTTAGCAGCAATTAACTATAGAAAATCGACTTTAGAGGTGTCCTATTCAAGTGGCACTGTACCATATATTACATTTTTTCGAAAATTTTGCATAAATTTTGTAATTAACGCATTAATCGCAAATAACACACATTTATTTTTTTACACTCGAAATATTCACACAAAGAAAAAATACAGTCTGTAAAAAGATTTTATTTTCACACGTGTTCATAAGAAAAAAATAATTTTTTCATTTTACTAACACGTGTTACTAACACGCGAGTAAAAAATTTTTGCTGACATCTGTAAAAAAAAATGCCCAAAATGTTTTCAAAATTTCGGTGTTTGCAATGACCTGTTTCCAATCAATGAGCTGCCCAGAGCTGCACTTTGCAGGTGTCACTGCAAATATCCATATTGAGGCCAAACATTTGACAATAGTCCTTTGGCAGCAATAGTGTCGCGTGGGAGGGAATCTCCCTTTATAAAAGGGCCATAAAAAATTCGCTATCAGCTGTTTTCGCAATGATCAACGAGCTACCTGGAGATGCATTATGCGGCGCTAAGCGCTGGACAAATTGCATATTCTACAGAAAGGTATACAAAGTCAACGGAAAATACTCCTCCCGAAATACACTTAAGTACCTGAAAAAATGCATTTATCCATTTTTAAAAAGGACTAACTCTTACCTATTTGAATCGCAGCCCATTGATGGTTAGCAGGTCGTTGCGAAAACAGCGGACCGCAAATTTTTATGGCCTCATATAAAGGGATATTCCCTCTCATGCGACACCATTGCTAACAAAGTTAAAGTTCGAATGTTTTGCAACAATCTGGATATTTGCAGCTTTAGGCAGCGCATTGATTAGACGCTGGTCATTGCGAACGTCGTCGATCGCACATTTTTATGGCTCTCACAAAGAGTTTGTGCCGATCCACTCTCGTTTTTGACACACTCGGCCTGCGGCCCGCTGCCGTCGACCGTCTCACGTACACACCACTACAAATGAAATGAAAAAAAAAATCTTAAAATTTTTTACACGCGTGTGAAAAATTTTGTGTAAAAAATTTTCTGGCATTTTTTTTTACAGATGTAAAAAAATTACTTTTTTCTTATGAAAAAAATTGTTAGTAACACGTGTGAAAATAAAAATTTTTTTCATTCATGTTTATTATCATGGCAGAAAAATTCATTTGAAAAGAGTATAACTCTGGAACGGTGAGGGCAACTTAAAATGTCTTAGATCTTTAAAATATGAGTAGTGTTGTTCTGTTCCGTACCGTACCGAGTTGATCAACAACTTCTAACAAAGAGCTAAAGAATAAAAATCGAAATTCAATTGAGTAACCGGTACGAGCGGCTGGCGAAAGACTTAAAGAAAAAGGGCAGAAAGGAAGGACCAAATCTAAGATGTGTGAAATTGCTCGAAGTGCACGAACCCCTATTTTCTCCGTACCGAGTAATGGTCTAAATTGGTTCAGCTCAACGGTACAGCTCTGTATCAAGTTGCCTTGTGCTATTACTGCAGATGTAATGTCTACACGACATGACAACGTTAGAGTTCTGCTCTCAATAACCGATTGCGCTCTCCTCTCAGTAGTTTCTGCACACATGTCCAATGAAAAACAAAACTGTAAGAGCGTGTTCAACGCTATTCTCTTAAAGTTGGCTTGCCCTCTTCGCTCCGATACTTATCCTCTATCTCTTCTTGCCTATAAAAACCAAACTGACAACCAATTAAGCTCGATTTCAAGTGCGAAATTCTTGAAATTCTTTTTTGAACGATTTCGTTTGTGAATTTTCGTTCACGTTTCGTTTATATTTTTTTGTCCAATACTCTAAAATTCTCAACTTTCGGTGAATTTTTGAATATTTTGCAACTAATTTTTCTTTCTATTATTTAAATGAACAAGAAATTCTCGCATCTGTTCACTCTTCAAGTAACTAAAAGCATTCCAACTTATCTTAGCAGGCCTGGAAATAGTCATCATTGAACCACAAGCCAAAGCAAAGCCAAAACGAAATTCATTTCGATTCTATATCTCTATGAATTTGTACATACTCTATGTATATGTATATATTTTCATATATATTTGATAGTGTCTAATTACGAAGGGACCATCGGCAGCAGCAACAGCACAATGAATATGGATCTAATTGAGGAGCTGAAGCAGCAGGCCGCCATGAAAGCGGTGGGCGATATGTTGGGCAGGTTGACTGAAAAGTGTTTCAAGGCATGCGTCGAGCGACCCTCCAGCTCGCTGAATGATCGCGAAATGAGATGCCTGGGTATGTGCGCGGATCGCTATCTGGAATCCTACAATCTGGTGGCTCGCACCTATGGCAAACGCCTCGAACTGGAGGGGGCCAAAATCGATGCTAGGCGCAACGAGTTGAATTAAATGTCAAGTTTTTAGTTTGTTGCTTTCCAAATTTTCCCAGTCAAATAAAACAAAATCAGCACAAGAATCGAACACAATGGATTCCCATTCCTCCTCAGGCCGTGGGTCAAGTTTGGTCAAGCAGATGAAACAGCAAATCGCTTTGGCCAATGCCCAGGAGCTGTTGGCCAATGTCACCAGCAAATGCTTTGACAAGTGCGTGGAGCGACCACGAGAGTCGCTGGACACGCAGGAGCAGGACTGCATAGCCATGTGCATGGATCGTTTCATTGACTCGTATCGTCTGTGTGGATATGCCTATGGCCATCGTTTGAGGCGGGAGCAGAGTGGCAGTGAATAAACGTGCTGGGTCCGTACGGAGTTGCTCGTCAAATACAGCTGCATACAGGCAAAAGTTTGGTTTCAGTCCTTTTGAGTTTCGGCCTGGGCATTGGCAGGGGCAGGTGCAGGGGGCTGGGGGCAGGGTCTCTTTTCGGTGAATGGAGTCACTCGCATTAGTCACAGCGCTTTGCATTCAGGATGTGGCCAGATTTTCAGTTCGGTTGGACAGTCCGCCTGCGGAGGGTACATATTGTATGTGTATATACATACCATGCATAGCTGCTTCAGGCCGGTTTACACTTTTGAATGCATAATTTGATTATGCACAAATTCTATGACACGGTCCATGGAGCGGTTCACTTTTGGGAAAATTTCTATGGCTATGAAATTTTATAGAATGTACCAAACCTTATAGAGCGTATGTTAAAAGCTCTGAATGAGATTTGTTATAAGGTTGGAAACGGAACTGAACAAGCTCTTCTTTAATTGCGCTGATTTGTTCAGTTAGTAGCTTACTCGGTTGTTCATTAGGCTTTTTAGTATGGTTCAGAAGATTAACTTAAACCCTGGGTTTGGACTTGGTTCTTTTCGGCTCCTGACTCTAAGCTCTTGGCTCCGTGCAAACGTTCTTGGCTCGCAGCTCTTGACTCGAATTGTGCAGTGCTCTCGGCTCCAAGCTCAGAGCGGTGAGACGTTTGCTCCTACCAGCTCTTCTGCTTCGGATCTCCGCTGAGAGCTGTGAGAAAAGAGCCAACCCAGAGCCAAGAGCTTAAGGTTCTCCTGCCCCTTGCTTGCTCCTTGCTTATTGCTCAGAACTCAGAGATGTGAGTAAAGAACTGTGACTCATGAGTCGGCTGCTAGTTTGCTGCTCTTGAGATGTGGCGCGCAGCTCAGAGTCGAGAGCACTTGCCCTGAGAGAAGTGCCAGAAATCATATGGTCCAGGTGGAATCGAAGATAATGGTCATCAGGGCAGGAACATGGAGAAATAGTCAGACGATACAAGTACTTGGAAGTTTTCTTGTCAGCAAATATGTCTTTTACGGAGCATGTCAAGGCGAAGCTGAAAGAGTCCCAAATAGCTATCAACTGCTTTTGGAAAGCATTGTTATGTAGAGAGAACGTGAAGCCAAGTATCAAGTATGCACTCTTTCTTGAAGCTATGCAGCAGAGATTTGGGATTATTTGCGCTATCCGGATGTAGAGCGTCTTCTAACCTTCTTTATTAAGAAAGTCTTCAGACTTTCCCTCAACACACCCAATTATGTTATTTACATAGAAACGGGGCTGTACTCGCTCCACACTTATACGCTGCAAAGGCATTTTGACTTTATGTCAAAGGTTATGAATATGCCCGATACAAAAATCCCAAAGCTCTTAGCGAAACAGCTGCTTATAGCAGAGGCGGGTTTCTTCTTTTCCTGGACGAAACTGCCCAATGACTGCAACTGGAGAACTCCTTGCATTGGCAGCATTCACACGCGGAAACCATTATCAAACATTAGCGAAGTGAAAAGGGAAATGTTTATAGACCAGGCCAGAGCCAGCAACGAGTGGTAAATGTACAAATCACTTTTGCATAATCTGATTAATCTGAATTACTTCAATTACTTCTCACGAATTAGTGCAGTCAATGCAGTCAAGATGGACCTCGGGAATAAAGCTTTTGTTATCTGAAAGAACGAGAGGACATCCAACACTTTATGTCAATTCGCCCTATATAAGCGTACAATCTCTTTCTCTCAGAAACCCTTACTAACTAAACTACCCCAAAAAACAAGACCTTTCTGTTTTCAGTACCATAGCACATATATAATCTACAGTATTTGGCTTAGGTGTTACTTAATCGCTAACAAGATGTGATTCTTATGCGCTAGCTGGCTTCCTTGGTGTTCACCACACGGCTCTGCTTCCCGTTTCATTGCCAGTCACGGCTTTTTACGGGCCTCCGTCTATCTCATGCCCATTCGCCATCCTTCCGCTAGAACCTAGCAACAGCGATTGCTCCATCTGTTCCTCTCCATGGTCCTCTCTCCACATCTCTCAGCCCTTATGCAATATCCATGCACTTGAGCCCGTTAACTTTCACCTTGCTCACACCCGTTTCGTGCTCACGCGACCTCCGCTTATTGCGAATTGTTAGACCCGCCAATCACCACCTCTGCTGCCTTTTCCGCTACGCTCCATTCTTCCCACTTTCACCTCTCTCTCTTCACTCCCCCACGCAGCCACTTGTGAGGCACTTTAATTCCTAACAGTCTCTCATCACTCAGCCAACCCCAGCCTTAGCAACTTCCTTACAAATAGCGCCCGAGCAGGGACTCTCAGGCAGAATAATAAACAACAAGTTAAAGAAGACAAAGAAAACATAGCGGCAAAGAGAAATTGGGTAATTTTCACATGCGGGATCCTATGTCCAAGCCTGGTTCATATAGAGTACGCATAGCACAGACAGAGAAACATCGGAAAAATACCACGATCCAAGTACAGCCGCAAACACGTGAAGCTGTAGTAAATTGCTTTTATCCACATCAGTATCGAAACTAAATGTCAAAAGTTACCCAAATAGAGTCAACTGACTTTAAGTAAATAAATTCCATAAATTCCACTTTACAATTGTCAAGGTATACAAATAATTGATTTATACTTGATTCTTGAAAAAATAAATGTTGCTCATGTTAATCTTACACAATGCCAATTCACAAGTTTGTCTACTTTAAATAAATATTTATTTTCAATGAAACGAAATCTATTCATTTGTGAATTAAATGCCAAGTTTTAAGACATCAAATAACAAATTTCTTTTCCTTTTTAATTACCAGAAGGCTTTCTCTTTATGCAGTCTGTTGCACTTTTGTTATTTGATGCCACAATGTGAAAAATGTTTATAAATGTTGACATTTCTTACCGTAGGTCTTAAATTGATTGCTAAGCAAAAGCTTCTGGCAAACACAAAAAACAACAACAAAAAAAAAGACAACAACATTTCAAGCATTCAATTAAAACCTCAACCTCAAGCAACAACAAAAGGAAATACAATTTCAATTGCGAACTCAACTCAAATACAGAAAACAAAATGATGAACATATTTTATATAGCATATGGAGTACATGCAAACAAGTATTATTATTGTATGTGTATCGTATCTTGTGTCTCGTATCTCTCTGCCATGTAAATGTCGGCTCAGACTTGTCTAACACCCGGCTGGGTCTCTTAACACACTCCGGAGCCCACGCGTGCGGCTTTTGACGACGGCCTGCAATTTAATATTCATTTTGTGAAAAGCCCATTTACATTTTGCGTTGGCTTTTTTGTTGTTTTGTTGTGGCATGTGTTGCGGCTGCTGGTTGCACTTTCTTCTTTGCCCGACCTCATTCAGGGGCCTGCACTCAACACGGCGTATGCGTAATCTAAGCAGGAGCCTCTCTGCTGTTTTTCTTCTTGTGTGTTTTTTTTTCTGTATTTTTTTTTTGTTCAACTTAATTCAACCGCAAAAGGCACAAGGGTGCTGCTAGCTGGGATTTGAATTTGGATTTTGGTTTAAGGAACTTACACAACACCAACCCCCCCCTCCATCCCTGACGATACTTTGTCCTCTGCTTTTGGATCTCTTTTGGTCGCAGACCCAAACATTTTCAGTTACAGCTGTTGATTTATGGCCACTGGACCATGTCAATGTCCATGTTAGCAGCTTAGGGAAACAATCATCCGCGTGAGGCGCTGTTTAGAGGAATTTCCATTGCGCTTGTTGTGGAATTTTGCCTGAATTTTCGCGTTTTGTGAAATGTTTGGTAGCTGTAATATTCATTCAAAATGCAATTGAAAAATTAGTAGATGAGAAAAATTAAATTCAAATATTAAACTTTGTTTCCACTTTAGTCTTTAAGATTTGGTAGAAAATATGAATTTTGTAAATTTAGTTTCTGGTAATGGAAACAGCTGGCTTAGTACTTTATTCTTAGTATTCGGCACCTCAGATGTTTCCGAAAATTGGGGCAAAACAACTTTATTTTCAAAAAGGAAGTCGATGGTTCATAAGTTTATTATAGTAAGAGTAGTTTTGATTATATTAAATTAAAACAAATTAAAAAAACGTTTGACTAACTAATACTATCGATTGATCAGCGCAGAGTCGCTACTCATAAGGTTCGAAGTGGGCGCTGCCAAACATCACGATGACAAGCCTAATGTCAAGGGCATGTGAACTGCATTTCCGCCGACAGGTCAGTTGGCTTTGCTAAAGCCCAGCTTGCGTTTTTCCTTTCGTTACCGTCAAGCTAAACGCATCGTGCCTCTCATCCCAGCTTTCCAAGCAGTAGTCGTTTCTCGCGAAATATACAAAAAGTCAAGTTCGAAATTGTGACAACAGTCTAAACCTAAAGAACAATTACTTAAAAGTGCAAAAACTAAACGAAAAGAGAGTGCAGCGGGTAAATCAAGTAAATTCGATCGAAAAGGTCGATCCCCAAAAGGGTAAATAACAAGTGAAAAATGCTTCTAGTTGCGACGGCGCTTAAATGCACCATGCAGCGGAGCTAACCTGAATTGTGCATCCTGTGGTCATGCGGTGATCGAGCCATGAGAAGAGTCAAAAATAGTCCATAGAAGTCTCAATCAAGCTGTCCATAGGAGACTCAGCTCGAGCGACCATTAGAGTCTCTTACATGTGCCTCCAGAAATCTCATAGCGAGCCCCTCCTAAGCGCCCTCTTGGAGTCTCACTTTAAGCCTATACGTCCCAGTCAGACTTTGCAGAACATGGTTCCCAAAGGAATGTAATTTTTCATACTGATTTTTACACGGAAAAAATCACTACATATTTTTTTAGTATGATAGAAGTGTAAAGTTCTGTTAGAAATTGTATCTACATTCTTTCCTCATGTGCTTGGAAGGCTAAAGTTCCCATAACATGAAACCGTGCCTTCTCTGGGTTGTGCTTTTGTCACGCGTATGTAACAAAAAAATAACGCAAACAAAAACCCGAACGATTTCCGATCGCTGTTTTTTTCTAACACGATCTTTTTCATGTGACTAAAAGTCACCATGACATGAGACGTTGCCTTTTGTAGGCAGTGCTTTTGGCACCTATTAATGGGAAGAAGAAATGCGGAAAGCAAAGACAAACGAAGCAAACCAAGGGAAAGAAGGCAAAATAAAGAGGACAAACGGGACAAAATGAACATTTTTGTGTCGTATTCTCCAAATCATCACGAAATACCCTAACTAAAATTTTAAAATTCCACAGTGACTTAAGAAGGAAGGGTACTCGTTCGAAGATTACATAAAGGCATTTCAAAGAATCAAAAACAAAGTATACAAAGCGGCTACAGATGCAAAAAAGAAAACAGGAAACGGCGATCATAAAAATAACAACAATCAAATATAACTTTTTAAAGCCAATTTAAAAATTTATTGTATTATATTTACAATTTTTGTTAGAGATTTGGATTAAGCAAAATGGAATAAAAAATGTACAATTTCAATTGAATCTAAAAAATACACATTTTTTTAAATTTTGTTTTTCTGCTCCGTTCCAAAGTCACATCTTTAGTATGTTCTTTTTCATGCCATCCAAAATGGGTTCCAAAAGAACGTGTTGTTCATACATTCTTTGCGTTATATTCCCTTCCGACGGATGGACTTCTGGAACTGTTCTTTGAGAAAGAGAAATTGGAAGGGAAAACCGAACGATTCACAAAGTTGAAGGCAACAACAAAAACCCATGTTAAAATGCCAACCCAAGGATTCATTCTTTGACGGTTTCACGCCCTAATAAAAGCGAATGGAACTTATCAGTTTTAGGAACTACTTTTTGGGTAAAAAAGAAGTTGTAAAGTTGTCCATTTTTCATGGTGTCAGGTCCGACTGGGTTTTCATAGCAACAGCAAAGTACCGTAGTCCCACGTGTGTCGCGTGATCTCCTAAGTGACGAATAGTGAGGAAAGTGTGGTCTAGAGCATACACTAGGATTTTGTAGAGATTTCTAAACCAGCGAACAGATTTAGTGAAAACGCTATAGAGAATTAGTTTTTCAATGTGTTTTTTTTTATTTTTACTGAATTTTCTTTTTGAGTGCGAATCTGAAGTGACACAGAAAAGAGGAGCTAAAATTTGATCAGAGATTTTTTTGTGACGAGCATTTGGTGCAGGTTTAATAATGACCTCCAACAACTATCTATCCAGGTATCTTTAGCCAAACTGCACACCCAAAAACCTAATCACATGTCCAGCTAAACACATCCAGCAATCAATATACCTTCAAAAGTCAGCATGAAAGATCTTTCAGCGCGGGAATTGGATAAAGCCTTAGTCATAACACACGATTTTTTAATGCCATTTATATTGGTTTGCTTTTGTGTTTTGGTACGCCGAGCGGCGCCAGCAACTGATAAGCATATCGCCGCTTTAAATCTGCATAAAATACTAACAAAAAATCTCAAAAACACACTCACAGCCACTAGAAAATATAAAATTACTCCAAAAAAAATTTAAAAAAGAGCCATTTTCATTAAAAAAAAGAGCCAACAGAACAGCATAAGTCTTGAGAAGTCTGAATAAGCATTGGTCTCTATGTCAAAATACTAAAATAACAACTTGATCTTATGAAAATGACGTGTTCGAGAATACTTAAGGAAATAACACTTCCTATCTGTAAAAAAAACTTCCACCTTACGAACAAGCACTTTATTAATGCTTGGTTGGTTTATTATGCTATTTGCTAGATAAACTTAGAATTTACTCTGTTACTTGATAGTTTATGTGACAGTTAGTGCTTTGTAAGAGATGTGAAATTGGCCCTTAAAGGTAATAATTGCCTCCCTAAAATACGGAAAACGTACTTATGCTTTTATTCCTTATTTGCCACAGATTTCATTACATTATAAAAACTAAACAGTCAATATTTTAATTGCTTACATACATAAATCATACTCTAAGATCGGTTACTTCTCTATATTTCTATATATTTTACAGACCAGACATAATGTGGCTTTATACTCGTACTCAGCTCCTTGCAAAGTATTATATTTGAAACTGAATCAAGTTCGTGTTTTGCAACAATTTGCCGGACTCACGCACCTTTTTCTTTACTTATAAAATGGTGGATTTCCTTATACACTTGCTATCCATATATTGTGTCTAAGTTCCAAATTATATCTATAAGAGTGTGTAAAAAAGTTATTGAGAATTACACTGTGCAACAATTTCCAGTATATTGAAGGGTTGGTGGTGATTCTAGATGATTTTCGTGTGTTGAGCATCCATCCCTTCTAGATTTTCGGTAATTCGGAATTAAAGTAGCTTAGAATCAGGGCTGCAAACCCAAACAATTTTTCGGAACCTCCGGCTTGCGGGTTCGAACCAAACTTTAACAACGGTTAAGGTTCGGAAATTTGAAGTTCGAGGTTTTTGGGCGTTGGTTTTGGTTCGAACCTTGGTTCGTTGGGTAAAACGCAATATATTTAAAATAACAATACAATATGTATACACTTGACGCCAAGATACATTGTAAGACTGTAAGACGTCGATTATAATTTACGTGAGGTTGGCGCTTGTGTGCTGGATATGGACTTCCTTCTAAGCTAGTGTATAAATCTTTAGTCCGCCCTCTAAAAGTCAAAAATGTGTATATTTAAAATTAATATCTCTGACTGGAAGTATTGTGGTCCATGTGTATGTAATATAAACTGCGCATAAGTATGAATGTATACATATGTACATAGGTAGGCAACGAAGTACTACATACAATAGCACGCTCTGATTCTTCACGTATTTAAATTGTTTTACATATGTACAAAGTACATTGTACATACAAATATGTATGTATGTTAACAACCATTGGGAGTGCGAAAAGGAGAAAATAACAAATCGAAGACATTTACTTTTTGAACCGAACCAAAAGTTTGGGTTCGGAACGGGTTCGGGTTCATCTAGTTTCGTCCTCGTGGTTCGGTTCAGGATTTGGTTCACAGTAAAAAATAAGCCGGGACTCCGGGTTTGAACCGGTTCGGTTCAAAACCGGTTTGCAGCCCTGCTTAGAATGCCTATTTTGAACTTTTTTTGGGGCGTTTTGTAAAGGAGCTTACTTTTATTTTGACTCTCTTTAATAATATGGTACGGTACTAATTCTTAGCTTTAAAATAAATTATCCCAAACAATTCTACGATTTTCTTTAGCGAAGATATTATACCATTTACCTAAATATATCTGGTCTTACATCGCAGAATTTTTGTATTTTTTTTTAATTTCTACGTCTTTTTCGGGCTACATGCAAAAGAGCCAATTCCAATAAAAATGTGCCAGTGCACCAACAGGAAAAAAAACACAATTTTTGGTGCAAAAACACCAAGTGCGGCAACCGTGCTCACAGCTCCTGTATTTTTATACTCTGTACCGAAGGTACATAGAGTATATTAAGTTTGTGCAAAAGTATGTAACAGGGAGAAGGAATCGTTTCCGACCCTATAAAGTATATATGTTCTTGATCAGCATCAACAGCCGAGTCGATATAGCCATGCCCGTCTGTTCGTCTGTCCGTCTGTCTGTCCGTCTGTCTGTCTGTTTGTCTGTCCGTCCGTCCGTATGAACGAAGAGATCTCAGAGATGGTAAGAGATAGAGGTTTGACAAGTATGGGACATATATTTCTTATACTTGCAGGCAGATCAAGTTTATTTTCAATTTTTGCCACGCCCCCTCGCGCCCCCGCAATTTGGAAAAAACGTCATATCTCCTACAGTTTTGAAGATAGATCGTTTGTACCTTCTAGAGATACCTTGAAAACAAAATTATTTATCGATTTGCTGAAGGAATGATAAAGATCGGATGAATTGCTAAGAGTTTGTAGTTTGGGGTGGATATGCTGGAAACGGTTTGGTAATGGTGAGTAAGAGCGTAAGAGTGCTGTCGCTGAAATCCTCATAGACATTTAGACGGTCACAGAACTTGCTAAGGGGATCATTTCTAACATGAACTAAGGCTACGAATGGTCCACGGAATTACTTATAAGTAACAGCGGGAGGGAGCAGCCAGGCTGCTTTACCATCTGTCAGGAAGACAAGAGTGTAAGGGTAACGCATGAGAATACTTTTGGATGTGCGTGAATGGGATATTTGTACGAATGAGTAAAAGGTATGACTGAGTTAAAGTGTGATTGTAGAATGAGTGAGGGTCGGACTGACTGCAGCCATGACTTATCTTTTTAGACGGACTTCCTCTTACTTCTACTGTCTGTACATGGTACGGATGAATGGCTCGTGCCATAGGAAGACGTGCTATTCTCACATGCCGGAAGGAACATATCAATGTCTCATAATTAAATATTACAATTAAATATTAATATTAAAGTGTTTAGTGATGGAAGCCATGCCAACCCTAAATGAACCGATGACGTAATTATCTTTGGAAGTAGGGGTCGTTTCTCAAATGAAGCAACATGACGACCAAGGTTGGGTGGGGATAGCTAGCGATGTATAACACCTGAGATGCCGTTCAGGGGTTATTTCCCTTCTTCGCTTTATTCGAGATACTTGAAACTTTCCCTTCGACTTTCTCGGACAACTTATCTTTCTCTTTCTCTGGGTCTTTATTTCTCTTCCTCCATATTTCGCTCGAATATCGCTCTCTCTCTCTCTGTGCCTCTTTCCATCTCTCTCTTTCCCTGTCCTTTGTGTAAAAATCGTTCAAACGAGGTTGATCTTCTGATCGGCTGCTGACACTGAACCATTAGCACGCGAATCAAAACTAAAATTCAGCCTAAACGAGAGCTCGTAGAGAGCAGCGGTTTTCTCCTGTCGCGTAAATGTAAGTGGCCTGTACACATGTTAAATTTTATCCCATACCGTCCAACCAAATTCCAGAATTATATATAAATCCCTTACTGTCAAGTGGTTGCTGAAAATATACCCAATCCTTCCACTCTTACCCCCACCCCACCCTGAGTTTTACGGCGTTCCTCAGGTTTTTTCATGAATTCTCATATGAAAAATAGGCATGAAATCTGTATCTCTGGCATGCATCCAAATCCAGCTGGGTACTTGCAGAACCACATATGTTGATTATGTTGATCATGAGAGTATGAGAGCAGAAGTGAGCACAATTCAGAGCGCAACTGTTATTCTTTTGCGACTGTTACAGTTACAGAGAAAATACACAGAGGTCTAAACAGCGAGTGTATATTGTTGTTACTTGTACTTTGTACTCTCTGTAAGTTTTCTTCTTCTCACAAATTCCCATTGCATTTTCACCCACTTCGCGGTCAAATTTTCCAAATTTTCCTAATACTAACTAAACAAAGGTCTTTGCCAAATCTTAGATCTCTAGAATAAACTGTATTGGCTTTGGGTTGATAATCAGTCAGTTGGGAGTAGAGATTTAAATGTTTAGATTTGGTCGGAGATGCTGCGTTCTAGGCGTTACAAACATCTGGACAATTTTAATATATCTGGAGTGTGCAAGGCAATTCGATCTCATTTAATCGATCTCTCTTTGACTTTGACTCTTTTTGATCCCAGCTTTGGTTTCTTTCCAAGTGAAACAAAATTTTGGTTATTTACCTAAGCTCATCTCCATGCAATTGCCTCTCCATATAACTTCAAAAAACAACGGACAGCAGATTTTGGTTACATGTTTGAGCGTCTAATGAGTTGGATACCAACGGCCAGTGCCAGGCAATGTACAGAAACTTGATACTTGCCTGGCTCTGGCTCCGGTTCATTGTTAGTTTTTCCACCTTTACCCACCCCCGCAGCTGTCAACTCCCCCCCACACACACACACACACACGCGAGCGCACACATAACCGGATTATAATGCCTTAGCAGTGCCCGTTTACCTATCCATCCCTTCCCCCACTCCCACTCCCTGACCAGACAGCCTACTTCGGTGTGTGTGCATATCTCTGAGCACTTAAACCGCTTACGAAAATTTGCCTGTCCCTGAGATTTGTTTAAAGCTTTAACCCTTGGCAGCAGCGAATTTAATTGAAAAGGAAATGTGGGCAATTTTCTTGGCCCTGCACTGGGTTAAGGGTCTTAAAGCCCAGCCCTAAGCCTTTCGCTGAGCGTGGAAAGAAACCCCATTCTGTCACGTTTTATATTGATATTTAAAAAAGCCAACAACAACAACAACAACTACAATGCCAACTAACCAAAACTGGCAAAACAAATTCCTGCACGTTCCGGCAGCAGGCCGTGGTGGGGGGGATGCGGCAGCCACGTAGCAAATGGCAACGGCAAACGGAAATTGCAATTGAGTGCAAATTGCAAGAAGAAAGGACTCTCCGGCTTCTTACTGACTCCTTCCTCTGTTTTCTGCGTTCTCCGGCTGTCCTGATGGGCCACTAAATATTTAATCCCCGGGCCCGGACAGGCGGCTTGTAATTCTCTTTGGTAATGAATAAATCTGAATCATCTGACCATCTTGGGATGCTCCGAGCCCACCCACACACACACGCAGCTTTAAGAGCGGCCGCTGTATCAGCAGAAAGTGTAAACAAACCGAAGTGGGAGGGAGGCAGGGATTCTCTTTTGTTTGCACTCGACTTTAACTTAAGCGTCGTTTGTCACGTTCGAGCGCGATTTTTATCACGACAAACAGCCTGGACGGCTAATTAAATTAAAGCTTTGGAGAACATTTTTCCACAAAATGTCCACAGAATTTTCAAAAAGGCTTTCAACAAGTTAATCACGCCAAGTACAAAACATTTTAAGCCAGAGGACGCCTCTAACAGCAGTTAAATCTGAAGTAGACAGCAGTCGACTTTGAAAGAACCTCCAGTAAAAGAGATTGATCACTTTGTGATCGACGGTAGGCATTCATAGAGTGTTTTAGACGTACACTGCTCGCCACTTGAATAGGACACCCTGTATGCTCTCTTTAAAACTGCTCATAACTCGAAAACGAAATGGTAGAATAACGGTATTTTTATACCCGTTACTCGTGAGTAAAAGGGTATACTAAAGTCGTGCAAATGTATGTAACAGGCAGAAGGAATCATTTTTTCGATTTTTATTTTATTCAGAGGTAGGTTTAACAATGTTCAGTTAAACACTAATTAAAAATTAATCCAAATTAAAATCCAGCTAATAGCAAACTCTGACCCGGTGGGACTAATTTATTGGCCAATGCCAGCTATGGTCCAACTCACAGCATAAGTGGTCAGAGTGCGCACTAGCCGTGGAATGAATGTTTTAGTTGAGGAATGACATAAAAGAGTTCTTAACGTCTATAATAGAGCCATCTATAGAAAATAGGTGATAGTACTCGTTGTAAGCAAGGCACAGGCAACGGAAGGGGTCTCGATGAGCATAGTTCGTCAGGCGGGGCGGAAGGTAGATTGGTGTATTGATTGGTTTCCGACCATATAAAGTATATATATTCTTGATCAGCATCAACAGCCGAGTCGATATAGCCATGTCCGTCTGTCCGTCTGACCGTCTGTCCGTCTGTCCGTCCGTCCGTCTGTCTGTATGAACACCTAGATCTCAGAGACTAGAAGAGCTAGAGCAACCAATTTTGAAATGTAGACTCCTATTGTCTGCACGCAGATCAAGTTTATTTCAAATTTTTGCCACGCCCACCCCCGCCCCCACAATAAAAAATGTTGAATATCTCCCACAATTTTTGAGATATCGATCTCAAATTTAAAATGTACATTTATATTCGCAACATCTATAAGCCCTGAAATTATCATCAAGATCGGATGATCAATAGCCGAGTTAAAAAATGCTATTTAGGCTATTAAACGTTTGTTTCCATGAGTAACGGGTATATCGAAGTCGGTTTGAGCCGACTTTAACTTACGCTCTCGTTTGCATATTATCTTTGTGCAAGTATTCTTCGCTCTTTCTGGTATATTCCAAGTTTTGGAATAGAACCGTTATAAAGTTGTTTGCACTTTATGTGAGCCACTTGAATAGAACATGCATTTTATTTGGTCGGTATCGTTGACACGTGCACACAAATTTTGGTTTACTTAAACTTTTTGCTTTAATTGAAGTGTATATAAAATTAAAAAAAAATTAAAATGGGGCGTGGCACTTCATTATCTGAGTCGGAGAAAGGAAAAATCTAAGCTTACAAGGATTCTGGCCTTTCTATTGCCAAAATAGCAAAAAAAAAAAAAAGTCGACAGGAGGCGTCACGCCATAACAAATTTTTTAAATAATGAGGCTAATTATGGTAAAAACATGAAGGGCCACACCCACAGTGTGCTTACCATCGCGGACAAGCGACTTATATTAAGAGAAGCTTCCAATTCGCACGACTCTTTGGCCAAGATAAGGGAAAAATGCAACGTTAAAGCAAGTTTGACAACCATGCGTCGTGTTATTAATAATGCTACACACCTGAAGAGACTAAAAATCAAGAAGAAGCCACCTCTTAACCCGGCTCGGAAGTTACAACGCCTAGATTTCGCGCGCGCACATGTCACCTGGACTTCGGAGTGGCAACGTGTTGTCTTTTCGGACGAAAAAAAGTTTAATTTGGAGGGCCCCGATGGCTACAGCTACTATTTTCATGATCTTCGAAAAGAACCACACGATCTTGATAAGTTGCACAGCAGTGCTGGAGGTATTATGGTATGGGGGGCCATTTCCTATTATGGCACCTGTGAGCTTAAATTTATTCCAACCACCATGAATGCGTTGTGTTATAATGGTATATTGAAAGAGGCCTTTCCACACTTCCAAACTCTTTTTGCAAATCTAAAATGGATTTGTCAACATGATAATGCCCCTATACATACGGCCCGGATTGTTAAATCGTATATAGCGAGCCAAAACGTGGCCACCCTATTCACCGGACTTGAATATCATTGAGAATGTGTGGGGATGGCTTACACGTGAAGTATATGGATCAGGTCAGCAATATTCGAGCGTTCCCGAACTAATTGCAGCTATCAAATTAGCATGGGGCTCGATATCGATATCGTTGAATTATTTGGGAAAATTGTATGCATCCCTTCCAGACCGAATGTGTGAGGTTTTGGAGAAAAAACTTTTAAAAACTTGTTTTGGTTTAAAAACATGTTAGTAATTTTTTATTTAAGTAATATTGTTATTTGAAAAGGATTGAAATATTCTTAAATGGTTTTTAGATAAAGTGTCCTATTCAAGTGGTGCAAAATGAAGACTCCAAAATTTGTTACTTATTGGTTATTGGTTAACAATGTTTTTTGTTGACTTACAACTTTTGAATAATTTTGTAATTTTCGTCTAATTACTACATTTAAATAAACTTTATAAGAAAGCAAAAATTATTTTCCTAGATGGCTTGGTTTAGCAGCAATTAACTATAGAAAATCGACTTTAGAGGTGTCCTATTCAAGTGGCGAGCAGTGTACATTGACTACCATTTAGACTCGAATCACTCACAAGCAAGCACATGATATACCACATGATTGTTGGCTGCATGGATTTCTAACTTATTGAAAATGATTAAATGATCTCTCCCTTTCAAAATGATTAACGTTAAGTATATTTCTGTCAAAAATTTTTGTTTATCCAAACGTAGCTTTAAATTGTTGGTGTGTGTGTGTTACTGAATTTGTCTTATATGTTAGGTTTTAATTTTCACATTAAATGCAAAATAACTTAATTAATACACCGGCGAACAGTCATGCTCTGATTAGGATATTATGCAAACAACAGGAAGGCTTAAAAGTATGTCATATTAATGTTTAATGTTTGACGAAGAAAATAGATGAATTTAGACATTTATTTGTTAGTTCTGATGTAGATGTAATATGTGTGTGTCTGAAACTTGGTTTGTCTCTGATATTTGTGATGTTTTGGTTTCATGTGAAGGATATTCTATGTGTCGTTCAGACCGTCAGGGCCATGCCGGGGGTGTTGCAATATTCGTAAAAAGCAAACTTAAAACTAAATTTATATGCAAGCAGGATGCTGGAAATGCAATAGAATATATTTTTCTAGAGATTTGTGGTACCAAGAATGAGGCAAAAGTTTTAATCGGCTGCACAGTGGTCGCTCCCATACGACAAAAATAAAAAAACCGAAATCAAAATTTTACACTTTGAAGCATGTCGATCATATCATAAATAAATTATCTTTTTGAAACAAACGGTTTTTTTTTACTGTGACCATTCGCTCTCTGTGAAAAAATTCCTTAAAGTTAGACCTCGTGCTAGGCATTTCAGTGCGTTGTGTTTTGTCTCAAAGTGACAATTAAGTTAAAAGAAATCAAATTAACAAATTAAAGGTCCAATAGCTTCTTAATGATATGGATATCATTCGAACAGGTATTAACTATGATTTGAATTATTTAATTAATAAAATTATTTATATATTATATTTATATATTTATTTAATAAAACAAAAGAAAATCATAAATGACCTTTTGTGAGTGTTTTTCGTTTACTGTTTGTGCTTACAACTTTTAGTTGTGATGTCGATCGATTCCGATGTTTATGTTTATTATTATTAATTGTTAATAATAATAGATTAATATAAAAAAAAGAATCAGCTGCCCGGAGCAGCCCAGCGTCATAATGTTCTGATCCGAGTGCAGCAGGTATTTGTGTTTTGTTGTTTGTGCTTTCCATGCTATGTGCTCTGGTATGTGATTGTTATTGTTATATGTGTAGTAAATGTCAAATTCGTTTGCGTTTTATTTATCATTACTAATGTTAATTTTGGTTTATTTGCATTGGCAACAGGCAATTATTTTCAATGCACCATTTCGTACAACTTAATTTTTCAAAAGTGGTTGGCTCTAAATGGCACTAATGCTGAAAGAGGTCGTCATATCGTTGATTCGATTAAGCTGGAGCTGGAAAAAGAAGGCTACGTTGCAGATCCAGAAGAGTTAAAGAATTGTGTCTTTGCCGTCTGCCAAAAATTGTCCGTCCGTTGGCAAAAGTGCAATCGTATCAAATTGAATGTTCTGCAGAAGCATTCGGATTGGCTTGATATGAAGCTCTCCTTCACACTGACTGAAAAAGCTAAAAAGTCAAATGAATCTAATGGTCGTGGGCGTCCCAAATCCGATTTTACCGAGTCTTCAACAAGAACAAAGCAACGACGAATAGCCAAAATTGCTGAAATAGATGAGTCCTGTGCAAATGCTTTACGGAATGCCTCCCAAAAGGCAAATCAAATTAAAGATGATTCTGTCAACACACTGACCTTAATTGGAAAATGGGGCTTCGATGGCAGCACTGGACACTCTGAATATAAGCAAAAGTTTGCCAATAATAATTTGGAAGACAATTCTTTATTCGTCACTTCTTATGTGCCTTTACAACTTATAACTAAGTCGCAGAGTCCGATAATTGTTTGGAAAAACCCAAGGCCATCATCGACCCGCTTTTGTAGACCAATAAGGTTTCAATTTAAAAAGGAATCGACCCAGTTGTCCATTGCAGAGGAGATGTATATAAAACAAAAAATACTCGACTTACGGCACACAGCAATTTTTAATCCAAATAAAATCAGCATAGAGCACAGTCTTCAACTCACAATGGTGGACGGTAAAGTTTGCAATGCATTGATCGGAACGTCTTCAACGAAGTGTTATATATGCGAAGCGAAGCCGACAGAAATGAATAATATAGATAACTGTCTGGAAAAAGAAAGTTCACGAATGTCGGTATGAATTTGGCTTATCCCCTCTACATGCATACATACGGTTTTTTGAGTATTTTCTTCATATATCCTATCGCTTGGAGATAAAGTTGTGGCAAATCAGATCTTCAATACATAAAAAAGATCTATTGATACGGAAACGAAAGCTACAAATTGAGTTTCGAAAGAAACCGCCAAAGTTTGGCGGTAGTGGTACATCAAACGACGGAAACACAGCTCGTAAATTTTTTAAATATCCTGGACTGGCTGCAAAAATTACAGGTCTTGACAAAAACTTAATTAACAGATGCGCCACCGTTTTGCAGGCGTTAAATTCTGGCTACAAAATAAATGTAGACAAATTTAGAGATTATGCGCTGGAGCCAGCAAGGGGACTTGTGGAATCTTATCCATGGTATTACATGCCAGCTTCGGTGCATAAAATATTTATACACGGTCCTGAGGTTATTAACAGAGCATTAGTATCGATTGGAGAGCTCTCTGAGGAAGCTGCAGAGGCTAAAAATAAAGATATTAAAAAATGCAGATTTCAACATGCTAGAAAAATCTCGCGATCCGCAACAAACTCAGATGATGACTACTAAGTTCAGATCCTCTCATAAGTGGATTAAGAAAATTACCTTGCAAAAAAAAAACTTTATTGAAAGAGTCTGTTTTTGAATTATTTGAGGATTAATTAATTACTTTGTTTTTAAAATTCATTTAAATGTTTTCTTTATAATTTTTGTTAATAAATTTTGTGTTCAGAAGTATTTTAAGAAAAGATATTTTATTCAAACTATAGGTATATAAATATATGTAAATGGGTGGTATGGGCGTATGACCACGATCAATTTTTTCAAAATAGTTTTATACTATTGTTAAGGGCTTACAATTAAATTATAAGCCTGGAGGACACGTATAACTATTTTTGTCGCATACTTCCATACAAGTCCGACCACTGTGGGCTGTATATATCGCCCGAATCGAAATATAGAATATTCAGAATTAATATCGCTTATTTCTAATCTGTCTGTTCAATATAATGATATTATAATTGCTGGAGACTTAAATAGTGACGTCCTAACAGAAAACCATCTGAAATGTAGCATGGAAGCTCTTGACTTGCTTCTGAGCGACTCATTACTCGGGAAATTGCAATACTCTCTTGGATGTGTTCTTTGTGAACCAAACAAATAATACTCTTTTATTTAATCAAATTTCGGTACCTGCCTTCTCAAAACATGACCTTATATTTCTTAATTATAATATTTGTCTTGACTATACTGACTACAGTTAAACATCACCAACCTATTCAACACGTTTGTAACTTTTTAAAAGTAAACTCATTCGGCCAAGGGGAAACCCATGGTTCAGTGCTGAAATTAAACGAGCAATCGTATCATGGAAGAGGTACAAGACTGACTATCATTATACATTCTTTAAGAGATTGAGAACTAACGTCAACAAAATGATCTTTAGAGCTAAAAGAGAATATTTGTGCACTAAATTTAACAGTGCAATTACGACTAGTCAGTCATGGAAGGAGATAAATGGGCTGGGCATTGGAAAACAACGATCTCCAAGCAAATGTGATACCGACGTTAATGAATTAAATAAACGGTTTGTTCAAAGTCAAGTACCTGAAGTTACCTGTAATCCGTATTTGAACTGTGTACCTGATATTCTCTATGATAATAGCTTTAGTTTTGCGTGTGTAAGTCAATGTGATGTCCTTGAAGCTAGACTTAAGATAAAATCTAATGCGACTGGACTTGACGACATCAACCCCAAGTTTTTAAAATTTATTCTGCGCAAAATTCTTAGATATATTACACATGTAATGAACACTGCCTTTACTACCTCCACATTTCCTGAAGTGTGGAAAGTAGCAAAAATTATTCCAGTCCCTAAACAGAAAAATGAATACAGGCCGATTTCCATCTTGCCATACTTATCCAAAGTATTTGAATCCCTTGTAGCTAGCCAAATAAATAATTACCTGACAAAAATCAATTAGGCTTTAGGAAAAATCGTAGCTGTATCACTGCCCTACTAAAAGTATCGGAAGACATTCGAAACAAGCTAGACGATGGGCATGTAACATATCTGACGCTGCTCGACTACAGCAAAGCATTTGACACAGTCAATTATGATATATTGTGTACTAAATTGAGCAAACTGTTTAGTTTTTCAAGGACCGCATCAAAATTAATGAGATCTTACCTAACCAACAGGCGTCAGGCTGTCGTATCCTCCCTCAGTGTATCGTCATTCTTATCAATTAATCAAGGATCAATTTTAGGTCCATTATTGTTCTCTGTGTATGTGAATGATCTCCCAAGTACCCTGTCAAAATGTAATGTCCATATGTATACTGATGATGTCCAATTGTATATTAGTCGTCCGTTATGTAAAATTAATGACTGTGTAGATGTAACTAATTCTCAGCTAAAGTCCATTGCATAAATAAATAAAAAAAAAAACAAAAAACAGATGTGGCCCTTTTTTAAGGGTTTTTTAGGTTCTAGTCTATGTATGTAAACGCAGGTAACGGTCTCAAATTGCTCAAAAAATATAAAAGGTTAAGGTTATTTTTATACTCTGTAACAAAGGTACACAGACGATTAAAGATACAAGGCAAAAGTCAAAAGTCAAAAGTCAAAAGAGACAAGAAAATCTGAACCCAACAATATATTCTTAATTTAAATCTAAGTTCACAGTCTTGGATAAAGATTGTTTACACGCGACTTGAAGATCCCAGCAAGCCAAGCTCGGAGCGCTCCAAATTATGTGTCTGAAAAGAGCCGAGCTTAAACACATAAGTTTGAAGGTTTTCGGTGATCTCTAAATACGGGCTAATTAAAAGCACTTACGTCTGAGCATTTTCGGAGTTGCTCTCCAATATGCGTTTGAAAAGAGCCTTTGAGCAGGCGATTCAGGAGCTTTTCAAGTGCCTAGAAAAGTAACTTTTATGTCTCATTTTTGAGGTTTTTATATGTTTCATTGGGAGGGTGAAAGCATTTATATCTGTGTCAAAAAAAAGACTCCAATTAGACCCAGAAAACTTCCACATTAAGTGCAACCGCTTTCATAGAAAAAACGCTCATTCCGGACTCTTTTTTGTCCACATTATGACGGTGAATACTCATTAAAAAGGGTCAAAAAAGTGTCTGAAAACGCACATATTGCTTTCTGGGATGAAATAATCTAATTTTTATAGCCTTGTATATTAAAATTGTCTCCGACCCCATAAAGTATATATATTCTTGATCAGTATGACGAACTGAGTTGATATAGTCATGTCCGTCAGTCCGTCCGTCTGTTTCTATGCTATCTCCTCAGCCAGTTTTAAAGCTATCTTAACCAAACTTTGCACGACGCTTTTTGGTACAAATACGCTGCACATTTGTCGAAACCGGCCAGATCGGATGACCATAGCATATAGCTGGCATAGCCGGCCGAAAATGTTGTTTTAGTGATATAAACTTTTTTGTCTTCAACGCAAACGTCCAGAAACCTCTTATTTATAAGTTTTCTATGCTTTCACATAATTCCACCAAGTTTGATAGGACAACTATGTAGTTGACATAGAAATTGGGTGTAGAAAATGAAGATAGGAGGCCTTGTCAAAAATGTGTACATTTGGCCGAATGAACATATTTGTGTTAATCCGCCGATACTGGAACTTGAGCTCAGTACCTTCTACACACTGAAACACTGACACCATCGCTTTACTATCAACGTCAACTGTTAGGCCAAACCAGTTGCAGTATAAGAGCACAGATTTTCGCAGCCCGAGTTCTTATACTGCAACTGGCTGCGCTTTAAAATTGACTCCCTACGGCAAAATCGACTAATCGTTAAACAAAGAGGTCGTGGTTCGAGTTCCTGGAGGGGTGGGTTGCATTGCAACCGAAAATTTTTTTAGCAAAATAAATCTATATATATAAAATAAAAAATTCTCAACTAAAACTTTACAGAAAACTGTAGGATGGTTGATAAGTTGCGAAATGATAAATCTTGTTCTTAAGATTTCTATGCTCATTTCAAGGTTTTTTAATCTTATAAGAAGCTTCTTGAAAACGAGATTTTCAATCTAAATTTTAGATTGATTTTTTTTCTCAGTGTAGGAGGGTTGTTAAGTTGAGAGATGATAAATCCTGTTTTTGAGATTTCTTATATCATATCAAGGTATTTTCATCTTTTTTTCACTCCCTCAGTACAATTTTCCAGATTTTTAAAATGCAAGCCGCCATTTACAAATTTCCACTAAATTTTTAGAACCATTTAGTTAAGACTTCTAGTTGAGGTTCCAATTTCGTTTTTTACTTGTCCAATTGTCATTCCTAGATTCAATTTTTGTAATTTTTTCAGAGTTTTAAATGTTGTAGAAGATGGTTAAAATTAATTAAAACACGCAGTAACTGAAGGTTCTATTTCCATTCGCACAATCACAGCAATAGCGTCACATTACTGTCTGGATCTTAAATATAGGTAGAAGTGGTCGCATGGACTGAATTATGCGTTGCAATATTGCCAAGTGAAGTTACTGAATCTGCTTTTTTCGCAGACCACGCTTTCCAGTTTTAAGACCTCGATTCTTTTTCCAGTCCTTAGGTGTCCATAGTTTCTCTATGGTGCAAACCACGACATTAGCTCTACTGTACCATTTGAAGCCATTAAACACAGCTAAAAAAAAGATTTTTTCTTCTTTTATATGGCATCGTGTAAGTGTTGCATTATGACTCCCTGCAGGATTTGCACCTTGTTGTTTGAAATGATCCATTCCGGTTTGATTCGGTCGTTTATGCTTTAAGCTGAAGCTAGTCAGTAGTAGATCAACTGTAGATTGCTGTCGCTTGGAGTTACCTACTGAAGTCTCTACTTTTGGGAGGGTGTTGTCGACGTTGGGGGTTGCTGGGCTAATCCTCGATTTGAATGGAGACTTTATCACCGTCGTACACCTCGCTGTCAGTGATTTCTAGTCGCAGCCCTCAAGTGTCTTAAGATACTTAAGTGATGCTTAAGTGATGTTTGCACCAAATAGCAACATCTGTAACTTTTTCCTTCAACGTAACCAAAGCCAAAATAGGCTCTTTCTTCTTTGGTGGCACAATTCTACAGTCATTGCATGTTGAAAAGTTTTATTTTGAAATCTATTTTCTAAAACAGTTTTCAGGCATCAGTTTACCTGAGACCCTGCTCTCTGTGTTAACGAGGCGATGCTTGTCGCTCGGTAGTTCATTAGTTATTGTCTATCCGTAGAGAAAGGTCGAAAATTTCTACAACTTGTACATTTACTATAGTATATTTTTCCAAAAAAAAAAAATAGTCGAAAATTGTAATTCCTGTTTTAAGTATCAATTATTTTGCTCAACAAATCGCTGATAAAATGGATCCCAAGCAGGAAATTGGTAAGAAAGAAGAACAAGCAATGGCACCATTCGTGCCGCCGCCCAAGGCTATTCCGGAGAGGTATACTTACGGCGAAATATACAAAAATGTGATGTCCATACGCCTGCCACAGGCGATTCAGGACATAATCTACTGGCGTCAGCCAGTATTTTCCTTGGCACACTTTATGCTTGGAGTGCTGCTCCTATCAACGTTGGCCCAAAATACGGCCATCAAGGTGTTGGCCATGCTGGGACTGGCAATTTTTGGGCAGGCCATCATATACTCCAACTTGCGTCAGTTTGTACGGTTTGATCCATACGAACAGTTGCTGGAAATGGAATTGACGGTGTCGCCGGAGCGCGCTCTGATTATTGCACATAGAGTGGTCAACTGTATGAATCGCGTGGTGGCAACACTGCAGTTCCTTTTGTTCGGCACCAACATTGGAGTAAGCCTTCTAATGGTGATTTTTTTGCTGGAGCTGCGTACAATGGTGGATGGAATTGATGTTATCGGGTTGCTGACCTTCGGTGAGTAGAGTTGAAACTTCTCGGGAACGGGAAAGATTACAGATTAACGTTTCTACTGTTTAGTGCACGTGGCCGTTTTCATGTTGCCACGCCTCATGGAGGAGTTGAATGCTTTTACACAAAGTGACTGGTATATATCTCACCGCTCACGAATTTGGGGTTTATCCTTGCTGGGCAAGATCGGCAAGCTATTGAAAATGATGCCCAACCCATTTGCTCCGAATCGTGAATCAACACAAGCTGATGAGGCGGCAACTGATAAGGTTACCATACGCATAACAAAGATGATTCAGGACCAAGTGGAGATTGAAGAATACTTCTTCGATTTTCCGCCGGAGGGTGAAAATGTTGAGGAAGATTTGTTTGATTAGTTTCGTTTTGTTTATGGAAGAATAAGTTGTAAGTTTTGTCATGTGAGTTGAAATACGAGCTTATGTAATTGTTGTTTGTTTGTTTTTCTTAGGTAACCAAACTATGAAGTGGATTTAAAGAACTGCAGCTCTGATGAAGTTCTGTTGAAAAAGCAAATTGAAATACAACTATTCTTCCCGCATTAAATTGAAAGCTTTTTTTTTGTGGGGTTTTCTTTCGCTGGGGCTCTCTTGGTATAAGTTTGTGACGACCTTTTGGATTTGTAGTAGCTAAAGAAGGGCGTAGATAGCGACGCACCAACCCCTGGTGATACCTTACGAATGGTAGATTTAGATCCATGTGGATATTTTCCAGTAATTATTCTTGTCTTATTGTTTTGCACTCTTTGCTAGTTTTATGGTAGTGCTGTACAAGTAAACCTTTCGCTCTGAGCTAAGTGAAAAGGTTAAGTTCATTAGAAAGTGTAGCCTTAAAATTTATGTGAGTCTTCTTCACGTCGATGATGCTGCTTCTCCAAGTCAGCCTCCCGTCTAAATGCATTCCAAGGTAAGCAACGTTTTCGCTATACGGTATTGGAATTTGGCTGAGCTCTAACATCGAACAGTCCTTAGTATTTGGTGTGAATGTAAGTGCTTGGCTTGTAGGCAAAAGAAATTGTCCCTCTAAGCAAGATAGCTCAAATCTGGTATAATTTAAGTAGTGTTTTCTTAAACGCGAAATTTG